>CAJQZJ010032551.1:2766245-2777144 GCA_907164525.1 Lophiomys imhausi
GAAGAAGTTGGCCATGGGTCATAAGAAGAAGTTGGCCATGGGTCATAGGAAGAAGTTGACCATGGGTTGGAGTGTATGTGCTAGGCCACTTTGACCATCTCTGAATGTGTTTTCCAGAACAGCCTGTTTTCAAATCAAGCGAGGTTATTTTTGAAATTTTTGCTGATTCTTTGTGAATTTCACATCATGCACCCCGATCCCACTCATCCCCCCCATACCTTTGTATATGTTCAGTTATTTTTTTTTTTAATGTATACCCAAGGTTGGTCTCACGTAGCTAAGATGCCACTAAAAACAGAGGAAGGGGAGTGATGCCATGAAGCCATGGACAGGTAGCCTAACCAGGTTCCCCTCATGTTGTGGCACTGACTGCTGGGGCTGTGGGCTGCCATCTGCTGGGCACCTGCAGGCACCTGTCTGCAGACTGAGGGTCCGGTGCTCAGATTTCCCTCAGCTCTGCCTGGTTTCTGGTCTGTCTGTCTTTTTTCTTTTCTTTCTTTTTTCTTTTTTCCTTCTCTCTCTCTCTTTGATTCAAGGAATTAAACTTAAGGCCTAGCCTGTGCTCTTAAGGCCTAGCCTGTGCTAGGCAAGCTCTCTACCATCAGGCCACACCCCCTCCCATTTAAAAAATTCTAGGTTACCCAGGCTGACCCTGGGCACTTGTTCAAGCTCTGAAACTTGTAACAGGAGCTGTGGTAGTGTTTTGCCTAGGTAGGAATGTGCTTTATTTCCTGGGCACTTTTTCCTGAGTGTGGATGCCCCTAGGGTTCTGTACGTTGCTGGTCACTTTCTGGGGCCACCCGAGTTTTCTGGTGGCCCTAGCCAGATGACTGACACTAAGGGTTGACTGTACCCTATCATTCTAAAGGGGATAATTTCTTGGCTAGCCGAATGTAAGTTCTGCTTCATTTGACTCATTCTTTTCCAGTTTGGGTGGGTTCTAGAATTGTAGGGAAAATGCTGAAAATGGGGTAACTTTTTGTGACAATAACAGTGGCCTTGTCAGGCACCCTTCGACTGGGGAAACAGCTCTGTTCCAAACAGGGACTCAGCCAGTACTCCCCAGTCAAGGAAGCAGCTTTGGCCCTCCTGAACCTAAACATTGTTTGAGGATGAGAAATCAGAAGTGACTTCTATTAGGGGTCCCAATGCCCATTTGGTGTGGCTCTTCATGTGGGTGAATTTAACATTTGCCCACATGCACATCATTTCCTTTGTCTAAAACTGTGCAGTGACTCTTTGATTTTCAATTTGAAACTCTTATCTTCTGACAGCTAGGCTGACCTGGAGCACCATGCTGGAAATGGGCTGCCGCTGCAGCGTTCCTAAGGGGATGGGTTTTATTTCAAATGAGTGCACTGTGACAGCCTTTAGCTACCTTTGTGTGACTCTTCTCACAATAGCCTACTTTTCTCTCATTTAATGAGAACTGTATAGTTGAAGTCTGCCTCACAATTCTGTCCCCATGGTGGCCTGGGTGGGTCCTAGCTCATCTCCCAGGACCAGGGTCAAATGGGCCAGTCACAGCCCAGGGGACTAAAGGCCACTTGGGACAGAGGAGGTGCCCTGCACTTGACCTCAAGACCCAAGTGGTCTTTAGTGTGCTTTACTTGACCCAGAACATTCTGTGTTCAAGTCAGAGTTGTTCTGCTGCAGGATCCCATGGTCTTCTGGGCTGTGCAAGATGCTTCCCGGATGGAGTCAGGGAGGAGAGCCAGGCAAGGTGATCTTTGTGGTGTCTCAGCATTTAAATGATTTGTGTTTGTGGGTATCTTAACATCAGGAGATTAGTGCCCAGGAAGGGTGTGGCAAAGGGTGTGCCTTCCCTCAGTGTGGCACAGAATGTTTGTGGAATGAAGGGGTATCTCTTAGCTTAAGCCGGGGAGCCTCAGGGACTCCCGAAGACTTACTCTGCTTTTCACCAGATGGGCAGGTGCCAATGGCATGCCTCTGTTTAAGTCAGCTCTCAAGGAGTCTGCCAAAATGTCAGAACTTGGGCTTTTGACTTTCAGAGAAGCAAGACTTCTGAAGTCTCTTTAAAAACTGTTGGGAGAAGGCTGAGGGGTGTTGCTCCATGGAGAGGGCTTACCCAGCATGCTCACGGACTAGGGGCCACTCCCCACCACTGCACAAACAAGCAGGCAAGCAAGTGAGGCAATTTTTCATTCTGTTAAAAATTTCACTTTTTCATTGGTGGCAACAGTCTCCCGTGTCCTATGTCTTCTGTGAAGTGCCTGAGAGTGTGGGCGTGGTCCTATTATTGGCTGGTGCCCTGGGTCCCATGCAATGGGCCTGGTGCCTGGTCTGCTGCCACCTGCTCACTTGCAGTCTAACTGAGAAGGTCGCCGGTGTTCCTCAGTTTTCACCTTGTGGATTCCCTTCCTGTAGCTCTCACAGCTGGTCCTCTGAAGTCTTATTCCTCACATGTAGGAGTTTCCCTTTGGCTGTTCCAGGCTCATGGTCACTCCATCAGGGGAGGATCAGGAATGAGTTGACTTCTGTTCTTTCATCATAGATAGCTTTGTTTTCTTAGTTTTAAAAAAAGATTTATGGTAAAGTACATGTAACATGAAGCTCACCATCTGATTCACTTTTATCTGGGAGGGTAGCGTGCTGAAGTGCTTTCTTCCTCCTTGTGGAAGTGGCTACCATCCTTGCCGAACATTTCATCTTATCCATCCATTCATAATTATTTGTTCCTCCCTACCCGACAGCAACCACTGTTCCATCTCTGTCTATATGAATCTCAACACTTCATATAAGTAGACTCGCATAGTATCTGCCATTTTCTGCCTGGCTCATTTCCTTTAACATGATGTCCTTAGCATTTATCCCTCTTGTACCTGTGTGGACTTTCTTTCCTTCTATGTGCATCTACTTTTAACTGCTACATAAATTAATACATTTGTTTTTTAACTGATACCTTTACAAACAGAAACTATGTGTATAAAGTACTGTGTAATATTGAGATACAGGTATACCTTGTATAAGATTTAAGCCAGGCTAAATCTTTGTGATGAAAACTTTCAAAACCCTTCTAGCCTTTTAAGATGTACATAACATCATGTACATTACTATTTGTAATAACTGTAACTACTCATTGCTATCTGGCTTTCCTATTTAAGGCTGAATAATTTTTTTCACTCTATGTATGTGCCACAGTTTGCTAATTGGTTCATCAGGTAGTTAAAAAAGAGCCCAAGATGTCACCTTAGAGCTGTCTGGGTCAAAAGAGTCACTAGAAAAATATGCCTGTTTTTGTCCTTTTTAAGTCTGGGTCTCTTTTCTCCTCTTTGTTGATCTTGTGCCCTTTGTCCCCAGTTGAGGAAGGAACTTTCTCTTCTGCCAAGTGGCAGCTCCTTAACTTTCCAGCCGAGTTGGTACTTTAGGGCCTTCAAAAGCACAAGCTCAAGAACAGGAATTTGAGGTGACAGTGACAGTCCTCAGAGTCTTGAGGGTGGGTTGTTCCTCATGCCTCTTTGCCACACCACCTTGGGTGCTGCCTAGACAGCCTGGTGGGTGCTTCTGAAGCTGGGGTGGTGGGTCCCAATTCTCCTGATGGATTACTCTTTTGTTTGGCACCCAGACACCAGAGCACGTTCAGGCAGGCTCGCAGGTGCCTCTCATCCCTGGCTGTGGTATTTTCTGATGCCCTTCAGACCCTTGCCACTCAAAAGTCCTGAACAGATGAGGAAGAGGGTAACCCTGCCATTATCCCTGGGCAGGGGTGAGTCTGTGGCAATTCAACCATGGCTCTGAATTCTTCTTACCTCTCTGCTCACCCAGCCGTTGTTTAGGCCCCACAAACAAGACAGCAGCTGTAAGTGCCCAGGCAGGACATGCAGACTATAGCTTGTCCCAAGATTAATCCTTAACTGCAGGAGCTCGCTGCTGCTGTTCTGGAGGTTCCTAGGCCTCTTTCCTAATGCTTTAAATGCTCTCTGGAAAGTATTCTATCCTCGAAGCACAAATTCGTATTGGGGGTTGGGAAAGGTGCTGTGTGGCCCTGGCTGGCCTTGGGCTTGCCGTCATTTTCCTGCCTCTATCAGCAGAGTGCTGGGATTTACCTGCTTGTGCCATCATGCCCATGTGGGCTTACTTCATTTGTCCTGGGATTCAGTAGGACACATTAAAGAGGGTTTTGAGTTAAAATGAAAAAAAAAAAAAGAGCCCAAGAAGCAAGAGAGGGCTTAAATCTCAGCTTTAAATCTTGTGGTCTCTAAAGAAGCACTTTCTGTGGATGGAGAGGACAGTACAGAATATTTGTCCCTTCCTGCATCTGAACACTGACTCCCATGAGCACCCGAGTCTGCGTGGAGTACAAAGGGTGCAGATGGGCTCCAAAGTCAGCTCCTCAAAGGACAGCAGCATCATGTGTGTCAGTGCCAGCTCTTGCGTGGGGCTAGTGGAATGCAATGACAGGGCTGGTCCATAGAGAAGCATCTGTTTCCATCTTGGAGGCCGTGCCCTGCCAAGGCTTCAGATGGGTGTATCTGTGTGCTCAGAACTGGATGGGACTCTGGAAGCATTCATTCCTTCTTAAGCTCTTGGAAACCGTAGTATGTGCAAGAGCTGGTGTGGCCATGACCAGTTCCACCAGCGCTGGTGAAATCCGTGACTTTGAAGCTCCTCTGTCCGATGAGGATGTCACTGAAAACTCTGTGTAGCTGACATAACCAGAAACAGAGCTGAATGCATTTACAATCTGGAAACTACCAGCAGGGTAGTTAAAATGGGAAATGATTGGAGAGATTGCAGGTGTGGGATGAGGGAATCCAGGCTGGGTAAACGTCATTTGCAGGAGATGTTTTTAGTCTGAAGAAGATGTTGTCTTACTTCATTGGGGCCATGCATAGTAAGTGAGTGACCATCTGTCAGGCTTTCTCAGGTCTCTCGATAAGGCTGAGTTGGGGGTGTCCATCCTTAGACAGTGTAAGATCTCCATTAACACCGGGCAGAAAGTAGAAGGTGCCAGTAATACTAGGGCCATGCATTTGGTACAGCCTTTCCTGACAAATGTGGTAGGCAGTCAGTGGAGGTGCTGCCCCCAATAGGTGTGATGTGTTTTGAGGTTAAACGCTTTGTCAATATCCTGGGTATGAGGCAGTGGTTCTCAACCTTTCTAATGCTGCAACCCTTTAATATTGTGGTGATCCCAATCATAAAATTACTTTTGTTGCTACTTCATGACTGTAATTTTGCTACTGTTCTGAATTGTAATGTAAATATCTGATATGGAAGGTATCTGATATGCGACTCCAGTGAAATGATTGGTGGACCCCCAAAGGGGTCTCAGCGCACAGGTTGAGAAACACTAGTCTAAGGAGTGGAAATGATTCTGCCTGTGGAAGGTGCCAGGGATGGCATTTTCCACATAGCCCTCGGGGCGGTGCTCAGTGCTTAGACCACATGGCCTGGGTTAGCTGGGAGAACCCCACCACACTTCTCTGTTAACACTGGCCATTTGGGAAAGGGCACTTTGCTGTCATAGGAACCACAGCTGGGGTCTGGAATCTTCAGAAATCCCACTGAATAATAGAGTGATTTTTCTCTTTTCGTTTTTTTTTTTGCACACTCACATCCGTTTCAAGTTTGTTTTCTGTCAGCTGTCTAACAGTGTCACTTGGGGTAGTTTGTCTTCCATAAAGTGGGATCCACTATTACTTAAAATTAAATAGTTAGCATTTCAGAGTTTAAAAGTCTTGGGTTTAAGGTACTATCTCAGCGTCATCCAGCCTTTAAAAAATCAGCATCATGAGTGATGTTTTACATTCTGTGTTGTTTAGAAAGAGAGCGTATTTTTATAAAAACATCTAGGTTTTGATGTACGAAATGCTGGTAAGTTGATGTGTCGAGAGAACCTCAAGCAGGTGAGGTCTCAGCTCTGACTTCTGCAGACGTGGGCTGGCTGCAGGGTGTTCTCAGGGGACTGCTGTGCTCCAAGGGAGCCCAGGGTCCAGCAATGTGGACTCCACTGGTTGCCTTCCCACTCTTTGTTCAGGCACACAGGATCCGGGGAAGAATGGATATAGCCACCAGCCCTGCATCATTTTGCTTCTCCAGAACAAACACTTGTCACTTACACACACTGGGGTGAGAGCCTATGGCTTGAGCTTGTCTGCCACTCTGCCTGGTAGAGCTAAGATGCTCAGACCCAGTGGAACTGTTTAGGTGCCACAGTGGAGGAAGTTTAAAGTCTTCTTACCCCCAAAACCATGTACGTTTCAGCCATGAATGACATTGCCTCATTTCCTCTGGAGCTCTCTACAGACTCCCTTTCTTTCTTCATTTTAACGAAGCGTTTAAATTAAAATAGGCATTGTTGGAGCCATTTGCTGATGTTTCCCATTTAAGAAAACAATAGGCAGTTCTCTCAATGGGTCCCTCACCACCTGCACACAGTACACCGTGGCCTTGAGGACAGTCCCTTTTCTTGCCTGAGCCCTTCTGGAGATACTCTGATCCTAATCAGAATAGCAGCAGCTGGGGGGGGGGGGACGACCACAGGTTCCTTTCTGTTTAAGTGGCAGAGGGATGGAGATGGATGTGCTCCTGGGATGACCACTCCAAGTAATGAGGCTGAGGATCTGCATTAGCTGATCAGAGGTCACTTAGAGTCTCCAGATGGGTACAAAGAGAGAATTCATCATTTTAAAAGAGATTACACAAGCATTTCTGAAATCCAGTATAGAGCTTTTTAAACAAAAAAGTGTTTTTGTTTCTTACTTCTGTTGCTATATTTATTTGAATTGTTTTTCAAAGGTAGAGTCTTGCTCTGTAGCCCAGACTGGCCTGGAAGTGGAGATCCTCCTGCCTGAGTGCTGGGATTACGCGCGTCTATCACCATGCCCAGTTTTGTTAACAGTTTTTATAACAAGTCTCTGTAATACTGTATTTGCTTGAGATATTGAATTCTCTGAAATGGGTTTGAGAGAAAATTATTTTCAGTAACTTTTGTTCCTGTCTGGAAGACCTGAGAGTTTTTTCAGGGTTCATACTTGGCTCTCAGAGATTCCCTCCTCCTGCTCATTTCTTGAGAAGTGAGAGCCAGGCCGTCTCATGGACAGAATGGAGGAGAGGTTCCATTGCTGAGGGATCTTACAGTAGGAAGCAAAGGGCACTCACAATCGTGTCCTTTCCTGCTTTGAATCTGAGCTGTGGGAGCTGGCGAGGGGTTTTTGTGTCCCTGGGTGGGTGACTAGTTGCATCTCCCTGGAGGACTGAGTCCTGGCTTTGGTGGCTGCATGCCACCAAAGAGCCTGTTGATAGCCAAGCCTCAGGAAGCTCCATTCTAGGCCTCTCTTCTTTCACAAGACTCAGCAGGAAGGGCACAGGCTGCAGAGTCTGAGTCAGTTCATGGGGCCCTTGTGATATACCCAGGCTCTTCTTTCTTTATTCTTCCTGTCCCTGGGAGTCATGAGAGGAGTGAGGTTGTTTCTCACAGACCTTCATAGGGCTAGGGAACATCCTCTCAAGCCCCTGCCTTGTCTCCAGACCTTTATGCTTGTTCCTTGGGCCTTTCCCTGGATGATGCCTTGAGACCATGGCATTTACTTCAAACTACAAGGCAAAGGTTAGAGACATGGCATTCCCCCCATTCATTCATTCCCTTGTCACTCAGCAAATGTCTGTTGAATATCTACTGCATGCCAGGCCCCTGACGGGCAAGCCATGGCCAGATTGCATTCTGGTACTCCAGGTATGTACACCAGTACAGCCTGGGACAGAGACTATTGGGTTTTGTTATTTTCTTGGTTAGGTTTCTATTGCTGTGATAAAGACCACCATGAAAAGCAACTTGGGGAGGAGAGGGTTTATTTGGGTCATGTATCCAGGGCCATAGTCCATTGAGGGATGCCAAAGCAGAAACTCAAAGCAGGAGCTGAAGCTGACTGAGGCCATGGAGGAACACTGCTTACTGGCAGTCTCTGCTGCCTGTCTTATACAATCCAACACTGCCCATCCAGGGGTGGCGCCACCCATAGTACTTTGTTCCTTCCCACATCAATCATCAACTAATAACCCACGTACTTGTCTACAGGCTAGTCTGACAGAGGCAATTCCTTAGTTGAAATTTCTTCTTTCTAGATGACTCTAACTTGTGTTAAATTGATTCAAACAAACAAACAACAAGACTACCGCTGCCATACATAAAGCAGAATGCTCTGCACTGGCATTTGTCTGTATTAGGTCTCAAACCCAAAGACAAATGGCTAATTGAGGTGCCCATTAACGTATCAAAGCCCTTAGTCCATACCTGTTACAGGGTATGGCTGGCATACCCTGTCTCATACCCTAAACTTCTCCAGCCCAGGGGCTGGGCTTCCCTCCCCTCAGCTCCTCTGGCCCCTGAGTCACTCAGCCATTTTGGCTATGTCAGTCTCTTGGCCCAGGCCACCCTTCTCGGTTGGTGACTCTTCTCCCTTCTCCTCCCCTTCCTCTCCTTACATGGCTCAGCTCAGGGTCATGTCCACTCTGGACTCTCCCTGATGTCTCAGCCCCGGGCTGGGCTTTTCCTTTTATCTACAATAAACTTTCTCCTCCACCGTACCTAGGAGCAGTCACGGCCTTCCTTTCTTAAATTTCTTTTCTTTTTTCATTCGGTCTGTACTGGATGTGAACACAGGCTGAAGGAAGAACTTCTTGAACAGAAGAGGCTGGCTTGGGTCATGTGGCTCAGTACCTGAGGTCAAAGAGTACTACTGTTCTCCAAACCCTCTTGCTACGGTTACCCCAACTTCTTGTCACTCCACAGCCTCCAGGTGTACCTGCTGGCATTGTCTTCACAGTAGCCTGAGGAGTGGCTTGGCAGGTGAGGCTGTGGTCTAGTTCACACCTCACTGGAGACTGGCAAGAATACCTTTCTGAGGCTGTTCTACTTCCCAGGAGCTTCTAGGCCACGGGGCCTTTGCCGGTCCATTCCTTCCTGCTGAATGTTGGGGACCATCCTCTGATTTCAGCCCTGGGAGTGAAGTTTTTCAAGGCAGTCCCTGGGGTTTGTTTCTGGAGGAGCCTGTGCCCTTGTACCTCCTGGTATGTCACAACCAAGAGGTAGCATGGGATAACTGGTCAACCACCTGTCAGTAAATCTTTCTGCAGTCCCAGTGTATGCTGGGTGCCGGGTGAGGTGAAAGGGCTCTAATAGCAGACATTGTCCTTGCCTGTGCAGTTTAAGTAGACTTAGCATACTAGGAATTTATAAAGTTTTTTCTGCTAAGTAATGGTTTGAGAAGCTACAGACTGAAAAAGGGTGAGTTCTGCCAGGCAGTTCTTACCAAGGGGAGACTTTTTTCAGAATAGACAGGGAAATGATGCAAAACAAACATTTCATTGGTTACAACTACACGGTTGCTTTACTTGTCTATCCAATTAGAAATCTCCTAGTTACAGAATTAAATGTGCCGGCTACTTCTGACTGGTTGAACTTTAGTTCAACAGATATTTATTTATAGATGTGGTGGCCCTTCTTGGTTGTCAGCTTGACTACATCTGGAATTAACTAAAACCCAAACAGCTAGTTACACCTGTGAGGGATTTTTTTTTCTTATTTAAATCACATGAAGTGGAAAAGACTCACTTATAATCTGTATCTTTTGAGCTGGGAAGATAAGTCTTTAATCTGAGCTACACTTTCTGCTGGCAGCCTATATAAAGGACATGATAGAAGGACGCTTGCTTTCTCTGCCTGCTTGCTCTTGCTCTTGCTGGCAAGTCCATTCCTTCACTGGCATTAGAGCCTAGTTAGGATTTTGACATATACTGAAGGCCAGCTAAGACATTCAGCCTCATGGACTGAACAACTGTTGGGCTCTTGGACCTTCTGTTGGTGGACAGCCATTGTTGGAGTAGCTGGAGCACAGCCTGAAAGCCATTGTAGTAATTCCCCTTTCTTTATCTATATGTAGATTCATTCTGTCAGTTCTGTTCCTCTAGAGAACTCTGGCTAACACAACAGGCAAGGGATCAAGTTGAGTTGTACTTAACATTTGCAAATCTAGCAAGGTTAAGGTCATTCGAGTAGCCTCACTGGCTTTGCCTGCTCTGGGCAAGTTTGGTTGTCATTTTAAGTGAACACTGTGTCTTTGTAACTTCTGCTGTTATTTCAGCATTTGAGAATAATTTCAGCAGTTGCAGCATAAAACCACCTAAGGTTTATTCTTTGTGTTTGGAGTTGAAACCCCTTTGGCATATTCTGCTCTGTGACTAATGCCTGATCTGAGCTAATATCTTGGTGAAGAAGAGGATCTGTCCTTTTCTGGGCTTCAGGGATAGTCAGTGGGTTCCATGGCATCCCTCTAGGAATGTCAGTGTTGTGGGACGTGTGTGTGTGTGTGTGTGTGTGTGTGTGTGTGTGTGTCCTCTACGAGGAAGGACTTGAGAGTAATGGTAGCTCTAGGAAATGGCAGATCTGGCTTTTCTGTTATGTCTGCTGTGTGAATTACTTATTTCCTTTTTGGTTATGCTAAAATCAGAAGGATTGGGAATCCTCTGGCTGTCGCAGTTAGCATCCTCTGGCATGCCGTGGTCAGATGGGAGATAGAGGAGAGGCAGGATCTTTGCTGAAGGTCTTTGCTCCTCCTCAGGTGCTCTCACATGTCCTGTTTTGTCATTTCTGACTTCAGGAAAGCAGCTCGCTCTCAAACATGGTTTATATTCAGTCGCACTAACATTAGGCCCTTGAAAGGAAAACAGGTTTTTGAAAGACCTGTAGGTAGGAAAGCACTGCCTACTGGAACACGAGCTGCGGAGGCCTGGGAGCACGAGCTACGGAGGCCTGGGAGCACGAGCTACGGAGGCCTGGGAGCACGAGCTACGGAGGCCTGGGAGCACGAGCTACGGAGGCCTGGGAGCACGAGCTACGGAGGCCTGGGAGCACGAGCTACGGAGGCCTGGGAGCAC
>CAJQZJ010032551.1:2784422-2821733 GCA_907164525.1 Lophiomys imhausi
TGCCCCAGGTGGCCTGCCCCAGGTGGCCTGCCCTAGGTGGCCTGCCCCAGGTGGCCTGCCCTAGGTGGCCCGTCCCATCATTGGTGTGGGATGGAGGGCAAGTGAATGAACCGTGAGGCCTTTATGGCTGTCCTGGCTCCCAGACAGCCTCCATTCTCCCATGGGACATTCCTGGAGGGAGACTGTGGATGTATTTTTAGCCCCAGGAACACTCTGCAGGTGGCGCTCACAGGTTAGTTAGGGCAGGTGTGCAGTGTGACAGTGATGGACACCTGTCCTGGGGAGACTGGCTGGCCGCTCTTGGACTTCTGCTCAGGATGCATGGCCAGGATCCAGGGGTGGAGTCCAAGGTCAGGGGACTCATTCTTTGCACCCTTTTTAATTCTGAATGATTGTGTCAGCATATCCTGGGTGGAAGGAGCTGCTCAGTGAGTGCCCTGATGATCTTCTGCAGGGTCTACAAGTCCCACCCCAAGGGAGACTGTTGCCTTCTGCTCTGAGGCACCCTCAGTGAGCCCTGTCTCTCTTAGGTCATCATATACCCTACAGGCATGATAGCCTCCTCTGTAGCCCGAAACCTCTCATGGCCTTCTGCGCTTTATAGTGTACCCCCATGCCGGTGCCCTTTGACATCACGCATGCTTCTTTCTTTCCCGAAGAATGCTTCCCTCTTTTTTCCTTCTCTTTTTCTATATGAGTGTTTATGTATGTGTGTGTGTAGGCACATGTGGACACGGGTATGGATATGCATACGTGTGGGTACACATGCATGTGCAGGCTCTGGGATGATGTTGGAAATCATCGTTGATGGGGCTTTCACCTGATTCCTTGAGGGAGGTCCTTCAGTCAGACTCAGAGCTCTCAGACATGGCTGATGGTGCTAGCCATCTTGCCCTTGGGATGCCCTGGTCCCATCTTCAGATGCTGGAATTACAGGTGGAACCCAGCTGACATTTATGTGGGTTCTGGTGGGGCAGGTCTGAGCTCCCATCTTCATTTTTGCACAGCAAATAGTTTAGCCATGGAGCCATCTCCCCAATGGCCCCCACCTTTTTGTTTGTTTATTTCATCCCCTTTTCATTCTCTCTCTGTTCTTGGAGGCTACAGTTAAGGTTCACTGGTGCTGAAGTATTTTCAGCCTCTTAAAGGTTGGGCCCTGGTGAGGCCAGGCAGGTCCTTGGGGGGACAAAGAGTCCTGTTGGGGGGGGGGTGGTGGAGGAAATGTGAAATGCAAGTAGGCCAGGTGCAGGACAGTTGCTCATTACCAGAGTTCAGGGAGGAATCCCTGGATGGGTTTTGGAGAATTAATAGAAGTATGGTAGGGAGATTCCATAGGAAAAATCATGGGGATACTAAAGATGGCCGGTGAGATGATGTGAAGGCCAGGTGGGGTGAGGCTCTGTGGTGTGATAGGGCAAGACTGTAGCCGTGAGTGGTACCTGGGTTTGCACATTGTGGTTCAGAGTCAGCATCTTGTCATGATTTCTGAGTCCCTGGGCAAAAACAGGTTTCTCACGTTCACTGTCGTGGGTGAGGCACAGGTGTGATTGGCCTATGTTTCTTCCCTCCTCATCCTTAGGCATCATAGTAGATCTCAGAAGTTGGGGAAGTCTTCAACTGGGTGGCCTGCTCTATGAGCAGGACCAAAAATGTGTGTGAGGAAACTGTCGGAGAGAACCCAGCAGTGGTCGTCTGCCTTACAGCTCAGCAAAGCACTGGTTCCCAGGGGAGCATTTCCTTTGACAGGACAGAATGTGAGGGGAGGAACCAAGGGCATGTGCAGAAGGTGGTACACAACTCAGTGTCTGGACCCCAGTATCCTTTGAGGCTCAGATGTGTGTATAGACTTCCTAGGCTCTCCCTGGAGCAGAGCTAAGATGGGAGAATCAAGGCATCTCTCTTTGCAGGTCAGGACTGAAGTAAAAACAAGCCGTTCAGGGGACATTGTGTCTCTTGCCCACCTGGTGGCTCTCTCTGAACCCTGGCACTTGAGCAAGGTCACTGTTTTTTGCTTTTTGCATAGTCCTCACTTATTGCATTTTTCAGAAGCATCCCATCCACACGTCACAAACGCTGTTTTAAGAGAAGTAACTTGAGTCGCACAGAGCTCTGGGCCCTGTGCGGTGTTTTGCTACTTTGGGAACAGAGCCTCGATGTGTGTGGGGGTGTGTGGAGAGATGTGGGGGTGTGGAGGATATTTTGATTAATTTCTGGATCTTCCTGCCAAAGAGTTTAAGAAGTCTACCCCCTCACACTGGGCATGGCTCCAGACTGTAGTCCAGTTAGTGGTCTGTGCTGACCCTGACCTTGAAAATGAAGGGCTCCCCTGAAGGTGTCAGGAAACGCATGAGCAGCTGCACCCTGCCTTTCCAGATGTTGTCTGTTCTGGGGAATATTCAGGTTCTGACTCTGCCCTTGTCTGTGAATGAGTCGATTGCCTCCCCAGCCTGCTGACACCCTGTTTGTGATCTTCCCGTGGCAGTCCTCTGGATACTGAAGCTGCTGAAGCTCGGCCAGGTGACCCCGTCGACGCTGGGCTTTGCTGCATCCAGGGACAGGGAGAGCTGCCCTGTGTGGAGAGATTGCTGGTGAGTATGGTGCTTTTCCCAGTGCCAGTTTTCCTGATGAGCAATTGGGGACAAGTCTAAATTAACATGCTAAGCGACAGCCTCACCTCTTCCTAACAAAACTCTAGTACAGTCGTGATTTTCAGCATTGTCTGGTTTGAAGCATTTACAGTTGTCTCTCGTTATCCATGTAGATTGGTTCCAAGGACCTCTGTGGGTTCCTGGATCTGAGGATGCTCAAGACCTTCTGTGAAATGTTCAACGTTTGCCCGGGGCATATACACCCTTGGATGACTTCTGATATTTCGTATGTTGCAACTACTATATGAATACTTGTTTTATTGTTTAGGGGATGGCAAGAAACACAACTGCCCTTTCTCAGTATGGACTGGGCCCTTGTAAGCCTAATACCACAGCACAGGAGGCCCAAACTTTGCTGTAGGGAGACTACAGGCTGGATAAAGGCCAGGCTATGACCATACCATTCATGTGGTCTTGACTGTTGTCTAGAGGGTTTGGTAAGTGAGAAACATTTTGTGTTTTGGGGGCTTTCTGGAATAAAAATAGTTCTGATCTGTGGTTGGTTGGATCCATAGATGAGGAACTTGCATGTACAGAGGGCAAAAGACAGAGGAGAACCAGTAATGTGTGGAGGACAAACTTCCAGGAGGTCTTCCAATTGTGTCCTGCCCATGAGAACTACTATTCCCATCTCTACTGTCAGGATACCTCTAATTCTTCATGATGCATTCTTGGAGATCTTCTGTCCTGGTCAATGGTGATGGGCTCAGGGCAACTATCAGCTCTTACAGTGTTTCAGAAAGCAGGAGCAGACAGAAAGTGGGCAGGGTCTCTGTGCCTTCTGTGGTAGTAACAGTTTTTAAGTTGTTCCATAGCCAGACCATTCATGGGTGACCCAGGCAGCGAGACCAAGGTGCTGTTGCTGTGGCAGGCCCTGTCAGCAGAAGGCAGGCCAAGAACTCTGCAGAAAGTGACTGGTGCAGGCCCTTGGGCTGGGTCTGAGGTACCGGCAATCATGGTTGTGTGTGAAGATGTGTCATCTCTGGGGCACCTCCTGCTGGGGAGGGACAGTGGCCAGTTCTGTGTGTTCCCAGCATGACAACGTACCACAGGCAGGTGATTTAAACAGCAGGAGTTTGCAGTCTCTCCATTTTGGAGGCCTGAGATCCAAGACAAAGGTGCTAGTAGGGTGGTTCCTTAGCCGGCTGTACAGGGAAGGTCTGGTGGCTTGCCAGTCACCTTTGTTGTCATTTGGTTTGTGACAGCACAGCTCTAACCTTCACATAGCTAGCTTACCCTTGTCATGTGTCTTTTACCATTGATGTAGGAAGGTTGGGTCAGATGCATGCAATTCTGAGTCATAAGGGTAACTCCAAGGCCAAAACCAAGAAAGGCTGTCCTTTGGACTGTCCTGGATCTCCCCAGGGATGGAGATAATCCTAGAAAACAGAAAATTCAGTCACCTGGGGCAGCCTCAAGGGTCCACCCTGCAGAGAACTCTTTCCTTATTGTAATAAAGCCACACATCTGCTTGAGCCTGCTCTTCATATATGGCTATATTTACGTTGTAAAAAAAATTTATTTTTATTTTATTTTATTTTATTTTATTTTGGTGTTTTGCCTGAATGTATGTCTGTGTGAGGTTGTCAGGTTCCCTGGAACTGGTTTTACAGAAAGTTGTGCCATGTCTGTGCTGGAGATTGAGCCCAGGTCCTCTGGAAGAGCAGCCAGTGCTCTTAACCACTGAGCCCTCTCTCCAGCCCTGTATTTACATTTTTTAACTCAAGTTCTTGACTCATCTTTAATAATCTGTGCTTTCACTGCTGTGTCTTGTTTAGTTCTTTGTTTGAGACCAACAGCAACCAGCAACAGCAAACCCACCCCAAAGAGACCAAACTAAACAAAACAACAGCAACATAAAGCACGTGAACTTCACGTCACAGGATAGCCCTGAGCGCTGTCTGACAGAAGAAGCTTTCCCTTTACTTATAAGGCCATCCATCACACTGGTTTCTATTCCTCTGCTCTGATAAAATACCTCCATAGAAGGAACCTCTTTCAGCTCATACTTTGAACATACAGTCCATCATAGTGGCAGAAGCTTGAAACAGCTGTTTACACTGTCTGCAGTCAGGAAGTAGAGGGAGGTGAATGTCGCAGATCAGTCAGCTTTTCTTTTTTATGCTGTCTAGGGCCCCAGTCCGAGGAATGATGCCATTCATAGTTTTTAATATGTTTTGTTTGTTTGTTGGTTTTCAAAGACCATGGGTTTCTCTGTGTATCAAGCCCTGGCTGTCCTGGACTCCCTCTGTAGACCAGGCTGGCCTCAAACTCACAGAGATCCACCTGCCTCTGCTTCCCAAGTGCTGGGATTAAAGGCATGCGCCACCATGCATGGGTGCCATCCATAGTTTTGACGGTTCTTTCTACCTCAGTTAACCTAATGTAGGTGGTCCCTTACAAATGTGTGTGTGTGTGTGTGTGTGTGATTCTAGATTCTGTTCAGTTGACAATGTTGACTATTGCATCAGTCATACTGAATTTGGATCCACCGTGATGACCTTTGTTGACCTTGATCATTCTGCAAAGATGTTGTCTGCAAATGATGTCACAGCTTTGGTTCTGGGAGTTAGGACCCCAACATTATTTGGGAGGGGCACAGAATCAACTCACAAATGCCGCCCCCATTGAGTCCAGGCCCCATTCTTGTGTTGTCTGTGTGATCCAGTCATTGAAGCAGTCCAGCCCTTTGTGCAGAGGTGAGAGCATTGCTGTCATCTGAGTAATAGCCCCACACTTGCCCTTTTCCTCCTAGGATATTTGGGTCCAGCATATAGCAGCACATGGCTCCGCTCTCTTGCCACACAGCCTTTCCCTGGGTGCACAGCCTGATTCAAATTCTGTTGATCTTTCAAAACAGGCCCTGCTTGGCTCCCACACTACAACAGTGTTTTCCTCACTTTTTCCCAACCCCATCCCCACACCCTATCTAGACCCCATTCGTACTGAGCCAGCTCTGTTTTAAGACTACATCTACCTTCCAGGGAGTGTCCTGACCTTCCCCAGGCTAGCCTGCTCCTGTCTGTGCCCTGTTTCCCCTGAACTGCATACTGGTGTCCTTGGTCAACAGTGGGCCACACACACACAAGATTGGAGTGGAGCTGAAGAATTCCTATAGCTTAGTGACCTTGACTTAGCTATCATGCTGTCACAGGACAATGACATCTGTGTGTTTGCAGGGTGCACTGCCAGTCATATGAAAGTGCAGCGTGTAGTGACTTGGTGTTGATAGTTGCTGTTGTTTGGGTCTGGAGTGTCCCACAAATTTCAGTATATTAGACACTGGAGCCCTGGGGTGGCTCCATTATGAAGTTGTGGCACCTGTAAGAGACAGAGCCTAGTGGGAGGCTTCAGGTCATTAGAGATGTGCTCTAGAAAGGACAGTGGTACCCGAGGCTTTCATCCTCTTCCTTCTCCTTCTGTGTACCCACAAGACGAATAGCTTTCTTCCACTATATGCCTTCTGTTATTGACGTGTTGCATTATCACAGGCCTAGAAGCAATAGGACCAACTATGGGCTCCAGCCTCAAAAACTGTGAGCCCAAATAAACCTTTTCTCTTTATAAGTTGATCATCTCAACTCAAGCATTTTGTTATAGTAGTAAAACTGGATAACAAAACATAGTTCACTATATGATTGGCTTATGTATTTATATTCACATTTCTGAACGAGTGCATTACCATTTGTGTTTATCTGTGTGCATGTGTGTGCATATGCATGTTGCATAGGAGTAAACCCAAAGCCTCTGTGTATTAGGTTGCTTTTCTACTGTCGAGGCATATTCCAACCCTACACTGGTATTTCTTCACCTCCTGTTGTGGCAAAGAAGACTTTAAGGCATGGCTTCCCCATGTTGGAGCTGTGCCTCCTAACATACATTTCTCTGCTTTACTCCCTAGTGCCTGTGAAGACAGTGAGAACCATGCTGCTCTAACAAACACCTCCCAGATGTGGGTGTAGGTAGCCATTGTTGATTGTCCTTCAGTCTGCCCTGCCACAGTCCCTGGATTTTTCAGACTGAAAAAGTCTTTCCAGCAGCTACATGGATGGTTATTAGGACTTTGTTCAGTGTTTTCCAATGGAACACGTATATTGTATTTTTTAGACATAATGTTATTGCACACTTACTGGGTATGGGGTAGTGTAAACACAAACTTTGCATGCACTGGGAAATGAAAAACTCCATGACCCACCTTTGTTCTGGCATTTGCTTCACTGGTGTGCTCTGGAGCTGAACCAGTATTACTTGGAGAATATCAGAAGAGATCAACCTCCTGCCCTGGGCACAGGGCAGGGACAGACAGAGTTGGTTCCTGGCACTGGATCTGGTGAGAGGCAGTGGGGGCTGTGGACCTCAGCACTGAGCATACGGATTTTCTGCTGTTCCCCCCTTGCTGTCTTCTCCTCTGCAGTTGCCCTTCTTCCACAGAGCATCGCTGGCCTCCCAGCAGCAGGGCCTCCTGACCCTTGCTCATCCCTGCTGTGCTGGAGCCCTGTGCTTTAGTAGTTTTGGAGGTGACTGGGCAGGAGGGTACTTTCTCCCCCCCAGTGGTGGGGCTTATCACCTTGCCCTGCTCCTGCTGCTTTTGCTACTTTGGGGCCCTGTTAAGGCAGACCTGCATTTCAAGAGAAGACACAGAAAGGTATCAACTGCCCCTTCCTAAAAACCAAGAAGTCAACATGGCTGCCTTGAGCTTGCTCTACCACACCCCCCCCCCACCCCCGTGTGTGCGACACCGCTTAAGCTGGGACACCACATGCACCGAATCTGTCCTCATTTCCCTGGTGCCGGGAGCTCTGGGAGTTGGGCCTCCCCAGCTTTGGTCTTTGAGGACTCACCACTACATGTCATTGGTCTAAAAGACCTATTATTGGTAGGGTTTTTAAATTGGGAAAAATACACATAAACAGAAATTTGCCATTAGCCATCTTAATAATTTTTGAAATTTACTTGGTGTGTTCATATGTGTGTGAATGTTGCTTATACATGTGCACGCAGCGTGAGCACCCATTTATTCTAGAGGTTCACATTGGATGGAGTGCCCCGACCTTGTCTGTTGAGAGAGTCTCTCCTGAACCTGCTCACTCCCTGATTTGGTTAGCCTGACTGGCCTGGCTGGTCCCTGGGAGCACCCTGCTTCTGATCACAGGCTGAGATTCCAGGTGTACACTGTCACAACCCAGCCCCTTAAGTTTATTTTTAGAAAATGATATATAAATGTAAAACTTGTGTGTATTTATGGTGACTGGGTGATATTTTGATAAGTTGTACATATTCAAATTAGGATATGTTCAAATTAGGATAAACATCTATCTCTTCAAACATTTGTGGTTTTTTGTGGTATTTGTGTAGCTTTTTAAAAACATAGTTTTGTAGTTTGTGTGTGTGTGTGTGTGTGTGTGTGTGAGAGAGAGAGAGAGAGAGAGAGAGAGAGAGAGAGAGAGAGAGAGGCAAGAGAACAGGGTTTGAACTCAGGTTGTCCGGGCTTGGTGGCAAGCCCCTGCTGACCCATCTGGCAGGCCATCTTGTGGCTTTTTGAAACACACAGTACATTACTATCCTCACCCTATTGTGCCACAGCATGCTTCTCATCAGTGCCCTTACCTCTGGTGACCATCATTCTACTTTCAACTTCCACGAAATCAGCTTCTTAAAAATTCTGCATGCAAGTGATGTGAGAGGCAATACTTGTCTTTCTGTACCTGGCTTATTTCAGTCAGCAGAATGATGTGCAGGTGTCTCCACATTGTCTCAAGTGACAGGGACTCATTTTTTTCTTTTGTAATGTTTATTTATTACTTCAAGTTACATCTCCATCACAGTGCCCTCTTTCTACCCCTCCCAGTCCCACCCTTCCACCTTCTCCCCTCTCTCCCTCCTATCCTACTCCTCTGGAATGGGGTGTCCCTACGTATCAGCCCCCCCCCACCCAGTTCAACAGTCATATGAGGGCTAAGAGCTTCCTCATGTACTGGGGGCCTACATGGCAGTGCCACTAGGACAAAGTGTCCCACTAACAGGTAAAAAAGTCTATGTTCCTGTTCCTTTTGGTGTGTTGGTTGTAGGATAGTTATCCTGTAGTACATGGCTAAAATCCAATTATAAGTGAGTAGATGCCATGTGCATCTTTCTGAGTCTGGGTTAGCTCACTCAGGATGAGCTTTTCTGGTTCCACCCATTTGGCTGTGAATTGCATGATTTTGTTGTTTCTGATAGCTGAGTAATATTCCATTGCGTAAATGTACCACAATTTTTTTTTAATCCATTTGTCAGTTGAGGGACATCTGGGTTGTTACCAGTTTCTAGGTATTACAAATAAGGCTGCTATGAACATAGATGCGGAGATGTCCTTGTGGTTTGGTGAGGAATCATTTGGATGTATACCCAGAAGTAGTATGGCTGGGTCTTGAGGTAGAGCTATTCCAAGTGTTCTAAGATATCACCCGACTGATTTCCATAGTGGTTGTACAAACTTGCACTCCCACCAGCAACGGAGGAGTGTTGACAGGAACTCATTTTTTAATTACTATAATGTTTATTTATTACATCAAATTACATCTCCATCATAGTGCCCTCTTTCCGCCCCTCCCAGTTCCACCCTCCCATCCTCTCCTCCCTCTCCCACCCATCCCACTCCTCCGATGTGGAGTGTCCCTACATGTCAACCCCTCTCAGTTCAACAGTTATATGAGGGCTAAGAGCTTCCTCTTGCACTGGGGGCCTACATGGTAGCATCCCTAGGAACTCATTTTTATGGTAGATAGTTGGTATCTGCTCTGGCTTGCTTTCTGTTGCTGTGATAAACACCATGACGAAAAGCATCATGGGGAGGAGATGGTTTATTTTAGTTTACAGGTTATTGTCTATCATGGAGGGAAGTAGGGGTAGAAATCTGGAAGGCACAAACTGAGTCAGAGACCACGGAGAACACTGCTTACTGTCTACACTCCCAGGCTCAAGTTCAGCTATGTTTCTTATGTAGCCCAGGCCCACCTGCCTGAGGATGGTACTGCCCACAGGGGGCTAGGCCCTTCTATGTCAATTATTAATCGAGGGAGAAAAGACCCCTACAGATATGTCTACAAGATAATCTGATGGAGACAATTCCTCAACTGAAGATTCATCTTCCCAGGTGTGTCAAGTTGGCAACCATCAGAGTGTCCTGTAGTATATACTACTGTGTTAGCTCCATGTTGCTGTGTCAGAGAACCTGAAGAAAGCACTTAAATGAGGAAAGGTTTATCTTGACTCATGTTATCAGAGGTTTCAGTCCAGGATTAGCTGCCTCCATTGTTCCTGAGCCTACGGGGAGGCGGGGCATGGTGGCAGAGAGCTGTTCAGGTGGCGGCAGCTGAGGCAGGTGGGGGAGAGAATGAAAGATAGCCAGAGAGGCCTCAGGGTCTCAATGTAACCTTTAAGGTCATACCTCCAATGACGTGCTTCCTCCAGCGAGGCCCCACCTCCTGACGTTTGTACCATGCCCTATTAGCACAGAGAAGTCAGCAGTGTGCACTTTTGGGGGCATTGCAGATCCAAGCTATAGCAGACCTGTGCTGGATCTTGTTTTGTCCATTCCTCAGCTGAAGAATTCATGGTTTACAGCATCTGTCCTGTCCCCAGTCCTGTGCCACCTTCTTCTCTCTCTGGTTACCCCAGGAAGGAAACACTTCATTACCCATAAGCAATTGCTTCTCCTTCCATGTTGCCTCTTGCTGTCTCTGGAGACCTCCAGCCAGTTTTCTGTTGCTGTGTTAGACATGCTAGATAGTTCCTGTTAGAAATCTCCAGCGGTGGTCCTTGGTGGCTGGCCTCTTGGAATTACCTCATGCTGCAGTGCTGGGGCCTGGTGATGGTGTTGGGGGAGAAGCCTTCTGCAAGCTCCACATTGCATCTCAGTCTTCCAGTGTCCCTCAGTTGTCACCTTCACACATTTTTTTTTCTTGTGCAGGTGCTTCTCCACCTACCACGGGTTAGCCCTGATGATACCGTTGTGATTGGAAAGCATGCTGTCTGAGATGCATGTAACAGGCCCAAACTTCATGAACTCTGAGTATAGATTATGCTGGGACAAAAAAATCCATCCCACACAAAAACAGTTTCATCACCAAGTGCTGAAGACCACAGGACTTGAGGAACACTGTTCTGTTAGTGAGAAACAGTGTCTCTTTTGACACTGGAAAGTAGAAAAGTCATCAGTCAGCCCGTCATGGGAAGCAACTGTTTAAGGTGAGACAGGAAGACTAGGGGGTCCCCAACCCCTCCAGTTCTGAAAGGAGGACCGTTTCCAACTCTCTACCTTGGCTCCTCTCAGGGAGAACCTAGCAGGGATCTGGGGGTAAAGTTTGGATCCTGACACTTACTGTCTGTTATGGGAGTCCTCTTCTCCAGGTGATCATGTCTCAGGGGCCTCTGAGTTCACTTGTCTCTTCAGATCCTGGGGGGAAGGAGGAATTTTCAGTTGAAGTTCACAGAAAGGTCGAAGAAAGTTCATTGATTTTCAGACTGGCTGGCTGGCTCCTCTCTTAAGATGGGGTGACTTATGGCTCTTTACATGTTGGGGGCACCTCTTTAAATTTCTTGGCAATTTTCTGGAACTGTGTTCTTTACTTGAAGGGTTAACTCCATTTTCTGCCTGTCGCTCATTCCTGCCTGAGTGTCAGGGCACACCACTTTGATGGTGGGTTGGCTCTTACCTGTACATTTATTTATATGAGAGCTTGACAAGATCTGAATCAAACTACCCTGAGTGGCAACTGATGGGGCCGAGACTTGAGGTCTGCTAATTGGAGGATTTCTCTTGCAATTGGGAGCTTTGATGATCTTGACTGTTCAGTGGTTTGACTGTGATTTGTCTTTTGGGGCTCATGTGCTGATGACTGATACCCAGTATGATGTTGGTGGGTGAAGGGACTCTGGCTGCCCTGAGCATAGTGAGCATGGCTCTGGCAGGCCTTGCCCTTTCCCCATCTCCTCTGCCTTGCTAAAAACCATTAGATTACATCCCTAAAGCTAGCCACCAGGGTCTATTCTCTTCCTCCTCCTGAGGCTGACTACTAAGGTCCCACTATCAAAGTATTGAGGTCCAGCAATCAAAAGCCCCCTTTGGCTCACCTAATTAACATGTCCAAGTAAAATTAAATGCCTCATCCTAACACAGGGTTTCCCATTTTACCTTTACATTTTTTAGCATAATCTTTTTATTATTTTTTATTAATTAATTTGTTTGTTTATTTTACATTCCAATTGCAAACCCACTCCCTCCCCTCCTCCCAGTCCCACCCTTTTACTCCCATACCTCCCCCACACCGGGTACCAACCCTCTCTAGCACTTCAAATCTCATCAGGACTAAGTGCCTCCTCTTTCACTGAGGCAAGGCAAGGCAGCCCTGTTAGGGAAACAGGATCCAGAGGGAGACAACAGAGTCGAAATCAGAGACAGCCCCTGCTCCAGTTGTTAGGGGACCCACTTGAGGACCAAGCAGTCCATCACCTTCATATATGTAGGGGGACTAGGACCAGTCCATGCAAGTTCTTTGATTGGTGGTTCAGTCTCTATTAGCCCCCATGGGCCCAGGTTAGTTGGATATGTAGGTCTTATTGTGATGCCCTTGATCCTTCCAGCTCCCTCAATCTTACCCCTAACTCTTCCACAAAACTCCCTGGGTTCTGCCTAATGTTTGGCTGTGGGTCTCTGCATCTGTTTCCATTATCTGCTGGATAAAACCTCTCAGATAACAGTTATATTAGGCTCCTGTCTGCAAGAATAGCAGAGTATTATTAATAGAGTCAGGGGTTGGCTCTTCCATGAGGTGGGTCTCAAGTTGGGACAGTCATTGGTTGGCCGTTGCCTCAATCTCTGTTCCATCTTTATCCCTGCACATCTGGTAGGCAGGGCAAAAATTTGATTATGGGCCATCTATCCAGAGGTAGTCTTTTGTCTCCCTCTGGACAAATAACTTCCCCCCTCCCTTGTTCCCTTCCCATTCTCCCTTGTCCTCTATCTTCTATCTTTCTTTCCCTTTTTCCCCCAATTTATTTTTTTATTTCTTCAAGTTACATCTCAATCATAATCCCCTCCATACTCCCCTCTCTGGTTCCACCCTCCCCCCTCTTCCCCCTCAACCCCCATCCACTTCCTTTTTTTTAAGTTTAAAGTATATCTCCCCCCTTCCAACAGCTCCCCCTTTTCAGTCCAACAAATGGCTCTTTCTCTTATAACAATAAATACAATACAAAACAACAGAAATAATTAGGCTGCAGTTATGAGAATTATAAGGCTTAGCATACATTCCCAATGTCCAGTCCATACGTATTTGGCAACTGACTTTAACATTCTACTATCCAACCATGTCCATGAGTTTAAAGTTCTATATTCAACTCAGCTTCCATCCAAACATGCATCCCCATTTTAAAAACATCTTCTTGGATCCAGAACACCCTCTTAATTCCTAAACAACTCAAAATTTAACTATGAGACTAGCTATCTAGTCTTCAACCACATCAGAAACTTGAGAGGGATAAATATATCTGATTATACAGGAAGTGCAGGGCCAGCAGCTTCCAAAACTAAGAAATGACATACCAGTGGCTGCCTGGACAGTTCCCAATTTCTCTCCATGCATTACAGCATCGATCTTCAGCTGTTTGGACCCATTTCTCTGGCAGACAGTGATTGAAAGCAGGAATTATGAAGGATTTGTCTACCCTGTCTTGGCAGAGCTAGGCTGTCAACTTACCTGCTTCCAAGTTTTGTCCTTTTTGGACAGCATTCTGTCTACAGTTGAAGCAAGGGGTTTTTCTTGCCAAGTGACAGGCTTGCCACTAAAGCAACCATCTCCAATTGGAGATTCTTCGATGCTCGTCTTCTTATCTTTGTTTCTTATTCCCTGCCCTTTGTCTCTCTGAGACAAATAAATCTTTATGCTTGGTCTCAGGGTGTCCTGAGCTGATACTAGTCCCTTCAGTGAGAGATGGTGGAACTTAAGAGGTGGGGCCTACTGGGAGGTTAGCAGGAAATTGGAACATGTCTTTAGAAGGTATTAATGAAGTCTTCATGGTTCCCTACCTAGCTCTTGTGACGCTGGTTGCTGTAAAGTGAGTTCACCTAATGCACTTGGCCTCATTTGCATGCAGCTGTTTCCTATTCTCTGCCTTGTTCTGATGCACCCAATTGTGCACGTATCTGAAGCTGAAAAGACAGAGCCCCTCAGTCTTGGACTTTAAGTTTCTAAACTTAGGATCTAAATAAACTTCCTTTCTCTGTAAAGTACATAATCTCAGGCATTTTGTTGTAGTTACACAAAAGGTACTAAGACAGGGTGGGAGGCTCTCAGAAGTTCCCAGGGAGATGAAGAATCAGCCTACAGTCAAAATTTCAGATGCAGGGCTGTGGTATCTGGCTTCTCACTGACCATGTTGATCTGTCTGTCCTTAGAAATGGCCCCTGAAGTTGTGGTGAAGTCAGGGCCCCCTGTAGCATCCTGGGTAGCTTGGTTGCCACAGGAAACAGGAGCTTTTCTACGGTTGCTTCTGAATTTTGAGCTCTTACCCTTTTACTGTGCAAAGCTTTCCATCCACCCTGTCCACAGCCCTACTGCCTTGCTTTGAGGATTACACTGTGGGATGTCCACCCATCCAGAAAAGCAAATTCGCCCCCATTCCCACATCTTGTTGATTTGGTTCTCATGAACAGATTTGAAGTGGTTGCCATCTGCTTGTCTCTTAATTATTTTTCCTAATTCCATCAGAGGGAGGAGGAAGGATATTTTCCTAAAGTCCAGATCTCACCCAGAAAGCGTGGCTCTGCCACCCACCATGGCTGAGGAGCACAGCTGTCGTCCCTGAGGGTAGAGAACCAGAGGGTAAAGCTGGTCTCTTTATGCCTATCTGGGTCATGCTCCTCCCTCTTGCCAAGGCAGTGGTGTAGCAATTCCAGTGTAGGACCTCTGGGCTTCAGCCTCACCCTCCTACAGATCCCTGCACCCTGCTCATTAGGTGGCAGAGACTGGGTGGAGCTTCTGTGGTTCTGACCAGGGCCCAGTCAGTCACTGTGAACAGGTTGCCCACGTGGAGTTCTGTGTTAGTGGATGCCCAGGACGAGAGCTGTATCAGAGCAGTGTGTGGGACTCCTGCTGGTGCTTCCCCAGGGCCATGAGCTGTCATTGTCTGATGCTGCTTTGTAGATTCTATTGCTATTATCCATACTAAAGGAGCAGTGAGGAGCATTCTCACCCCACTGTCCCTCTACACATAACCTATTGGCATATGCTTGCCTGACCAGGGAAGTCAGGTGGGCTTTGGAGCTTTCTGCTATGCAGTACGAGTCTCAGCTATTTGCAGCTGAGGGAAGTGTTGTCTGGTGATATAGTGGGTGATTGCAGGGACCCAGGGTCTCCTGCCTACCTAGAGCCTGCCCTGTGCTGGAAAGCAATGGTTGGGGAGGGTTGTGCATGTCCCTCCCTTCCCTAACTGTCTCCCCTCTTGTCTTCAGACCTGCACTTGTTCATCCCTTCTTGCCAGTAGATGAGCCTGTATTAGTAGAAGAGGTAGTCTGGCTGCTGATGGCCATGTTGGCCTTTCAGTGTCCAGTGGGTGTTTAGTTCTGGCTTCTCTTGGAGGAGATACCCTGAGATGAGCATCCTGGGAATATATTTAGCCTGGTGTTCATGCTTGCTCTGTCCACCCCAGATCCCTCAGGAGCCTCTTGGCTGGCCATTTCAGATGTCCCCAGGGAGATCTCAGTGTCCACAAATGGTTTCTCCCCAGGCAGAGGCCCTTTAGCCCTGCAAGGTATGTTTGGGTACCACTTCTCTACTCTGGAGGTTTAGTTGTGGGCCATGAGACAACCACTTCTAGAAGTCTGACTCAGGAGGCAAAGCAAAGCCCCCATCTCCTCCCGGGGCCACACTGACCACTGTGTTTGATCATATGGCCTCCCAGGGGAGACTGCCTGAGATGTTCATTCTGTAATTCCTAAATCCTCAAGAAGGCCCAACCAAGAAATGGAGGTTACAGAGTCCTACAACCTACTCCTCATTTCTCTGGGGGAAGGACTGATAGGGTGGCCTAGAATTCCTGTGTCTGGGACCTCATATTGCCACCATTGAAGGCTGTAATCACCGGCCCTTCTGGCATGGCCTTTTCTCTCTTACATGTGGTTGGAGAGCCAGCCTCACTTTGTGGGTGCCATGGCTAGATTCACTGTCAGACTCCCTAGGCTCATGAGCCATTTCTCCTTGATGGGCCTGGAGGGTCCTTTCAGCTCAGCAATGTTTGTGGGTTAACCAGGGTGTTGTCTGCATCTGGCTCAGAGATTCAAAAATTTTATTTATATTTGAATTAACTGCAATCAATTTAAAATGACAGCATCATTCTTAGCTGTAAGTATTTGGAACCCTATTGCATGGTTGGAAGCAAGCGCACAGTATGTGTTTTGGGAAGTTATATTCCAATGGACAGATGCTCATGTAGAGGAAGTGTCCGTGGGAGAGCCTCCTTGCTGGCAAAGGGGCATCTGGGACAGGTCTGCAGCAGCTGGCCCTTCCCTGCCTGGCTCCTGGGTCTGCAGGGAGGCAGCCATGGAATCCAACCTCCTTTCCCAGGTTGTCATTCATCCCTTGCTCATCCTTAGCACCCAGGATGGTCTGCAGGTGCCTGAAGCCACCAACTGGGCTGCCTGCACATAGTTCGAGTGAGGTACACATTAAGCTCAGTAGGAGGCCAACGTAATGAATAACTACACATTACTATAGTTCATTTGCAATGTCTGAATTGTTCGCCTCTGGAATTTCCCATTTGATGTTTTCGGACTGCAGTTGACTGTGGGTTACTGAACTTAAAAACAAAAACAAAACCAAAAAACAAAACCAAAGTCTCTGAACAGTAGGGGCGGGGGTAAAGGGTTGTCAAGTCACAGGAGAAAAGCCATTGGTCATCGGTACAGCTGACATGGGATTATTGTGACAGTCTGTGGCACAGGGCATGATGGGTGGAGGTAGGGCAGCCCCTGAGACCGTGTTCACACTTGTCTACAGCTGTCTACACTTACAGTGGGCTCCAGGGATACAGCTGCCCGCAGATGGGCCAGCCTCCCCTTGAGCTCTTCCAAACTGGCCAGCTGCTGCTCTATCTGTAGGGCAGTATCGGTCAGGAAACCAAAGATCAAGTTCTCAGAACAAAGGAGATTTATTTACCCCAGAAGAACAGAGGGTAGGGAATAAGAGACAAGGACAGGAGATAGAGGATGAGGGAGAAGGGGAGGGAACAAAGGAGATGAGGAGGGGTGTATATATACTAGAGTGGGACAAAGGACCGCCTCTGGATAGGGCAGAGAGAGATGTGGCCCATAAGCAGATGGCGGTTTTTAAAGGTATAATGGGAAACCCTTCTTTAGGATGAGGTATTTAATTTTAATTGGGCATATTAATTAGGTGAGCCAAAGGGGGCTTTTGATTGCTGGACCCTGTTGGTCAGCCTCAGGAGGAGAAAGTGGCCAAATAAGGAAATGGACCCTGATGGCCAGCTTTAGAAAAGTAATCTAGCGGTCTACAAGGTAAAGGGAACTGGGGAGAAGGGCAGGGCCTTCCAGAGCCATGCTCGCCACGCTTGAGCTGGACAGAGTTCCTTCAGTATCTGGGAGTGGGG
This sequence comes from Lophiomys imhausi, assembly GCA_907164525.1. Classification (NCBI taxonomy): domain Eukaryota; kingdom Metazoa; phylum Chordata; class Mammalia; order Rodentia; family Muridae; genus Lophiomys; species Lophiomys imhausi. The sequence goes on from CAJQZJ010032551.1 coordinate 2,801,717, forward strand.
ACAGCCTCACACTCAAGATTTCTGGGTCTGGAGCATGTGGAGCCCCCCGCCCCAAGGTAGGGCAGGAGGGGATGGCCCTGTGGAGCATAGAGGCCCTTCTTTTGTGAGTACCTTTGAAAAGTGCCTTGTTGAGAATCTGTGTGCCCCACTAGCCCCTTCTCATGCCACCCCATCACTGTTGCAGAGACACACTGAGCTTTGTGACAGTGACGGGGTGGCTTAGGCTTCTTCAGGGATGGGACTGGAAGCTTAGGCCCTGGTGTGGCAGAGTTAGGGGTGAGAACATGTGTAAGGGGTGGGTTCTAGTAGAGGATGGTGAGGTTATTAGGGGTGTGCCCCTCAGAAAGGAGTAGGGAATGAAGAAATGAGTGAGTACTTACCAGTGAGTGTTGCAGAGGACATGAGTCCAGTTCCCAGCACCCACTTTAGGCGACTCAGAACCACTCGTAACTCCAGCTCCAAGGAATCCAATGTTCTCTTCTGGCCTCATTAGGCATCTGCACTCACCAGCCAGTTCTCTCACGAGCTGATGTTATACAAAGAGTGCCTCTGGTCCCAACCTCCTAGCTTTCTTCCTTGCCATGTGAACCTTCCTTCTCCTTCACACACCTCCAAAGGCTGGACCAATGGGCTGGTTTTAGACTAATTTTAAACTATGAACGTAATTAACCTTTTTTCTTTGTAAAGGTCCTAAGCCTCTGGTATCTGGCTGTAGCAACAGAAAAAAGACTAATACATATTTCAGATGCACCAAGATACCTTCAAGCAAATAATCCTGCCCCATGAAAACACACAAACCTTGTGTTTCTGGGTCTGACTTATTTTGATTAATATGATCATCTCTAGTTGTGTTTGTTTCTAGGGACACTTCTATTCTTTCTGGAAAGCTGGTGTAGCTACTATTGAAGTCAGTATGGAAGGGTCCTTAAAAGACTAAAAATAGAACTGTCTCTCAGTCTAGATGTTCCTCTCTGTGTGCCCCTGAGGGACTCTGGGTTAGCTCGTCACATCCACACTTGCACAGCCTGGGTTATTGATTCAAGATTCACAACAGCAGAGTCAGGAACCAGCCCTGCTGCCCTGTCAGCAGAGGAATGCATCTGCTGGAGTGCATACACACAGTGCTTCTGTCCTTTTATTTAGAAGCTGCCTCACCCCGCTAACTGTGCTGCACCCCACTAACTAGGTGGAGGCTGTGGTAAGTCAGCTTAACCATGTTCTGTTCTTAGGGAAGAGTTGGAGATGGCTGCAGACCTGCTACACCAGCCCTCAAGAAAAACTTCTCTGAGTGCTCTGCCCTGGGGTGAGCCTGCCTGTTGCCTGCCACCTCTCCTCCTGTTTCTCCTCTTTCCTGAGGTGCTGGGCACATAAGGTCAGGCCCCACTCCAAGGGTCCAGAGCCCATGTGTCACCTGCTCTGTTACTTGGCCAGAGCCTGTTTGGGAAGTGAGGGTCCCATCGTTGGTCCTCTAGCATACAGCAAGGTGTTACACATATCATCCTTTATTACAAAGGAAAAAGGGGGGCATTTTCTTCTTGCCCCGCAGGGTGAACTGGGACATGAAGGGACTTATTTTTGCAGTAGTGTGTTTCTTTGAATTCTCGGGTGTGGCTGACAGTCCCTGGAGCACAGGCATTTCTAAGGAGGTCAAGAGCCTGGAAGTGGCCTGGCCCTGGGCTCCTGCCACCTGGTGCATCTGTCTTCAGCCCGCTCTGCCCTGCCTCTTCCTGCTGCCATGCCCAGATAGTGACATGAACTAGTCCAGTCAGGTGTGGATGGGGAGCTGAGCATGCAGCTTGGAGTCAGGCAGGGCTTTTCAGTTGTCCTGGGGGGGGTGGTTTCTAGGGCCAGAAGGGCCATGGGCCATGGGACAGGATAGCCTGATAGGCCAAGGAGGTCCTGCTGGTGAGCCCCTGTGGGCATGGACAAAGGCCACCAGATAGCTGGGCCATGGAGGCCAATCGGGAACACTGGAGAGGAAGGTCAGTATGGGAACATAATCCACAAGTCATATGTAGATGTCTTTGAGAGATAACTACCATTATTAGATGAGGCCATCAGGGCTGGTGCCCATTTTTGCATATGCATGAAGAGGAGAGACCCAACCTTGCAAACCATCTCCCTACACAGTGCCCTATGCTGTGTTACAATACAGTAAGTACACTCTTGCCCAGATGCTAGTGCCAGGCTCTTGGTCTTCCCAGACTCTAGAACAGTGAGCCAAATAAAGCTCTATTCTTTTTAAGTTACCCAGCATCAGATATTTTGTAATGGCAATAGAAATTAAAATTAAGGAAGACTGACGTTCTAGGTTGTCATGTGAATTCAATGAGAGGGCAGGAATTTGAGGGCCAAGCTGGGGTATGGCTGTAGTGTGTGGCTGTCCCTACTCTCCTTCTCTCAGTGCAGGATAGATTCCTGGCTAGGCCTATCCAGGAGGGATCCCTGAGAACACAGGGAGTCGGGGAAGGAGCCAGTGAAGTTTTTCTAGTTAGGGACCTCTAGTTGTCTAAGAGAAAGCAGGAAAGTTTTTTTGTTGTTTTGTTTTTGTTTTTCTACTTAGCACATTTTGTACTACTTTGCTTCCTATTCCCTGAAATCTGTAATTCCTGGAGAATGTTTCCCATTAATCAGATGAGGCAATCTCCCTGTCCACCCAGAGGGACAAGATGGTGGTGGGGATGGTGAGGGCGTGTCTTTCCATCACTTTCTGGAGGTATGTCTTGGTTTCCTAGTGTGTTCATTGGCTTGTTTGTAGAGCAGTGACTGACAGTCCTCAGTCAACTGACAACAGAGCATTCAGTGGAGTGAATTTGAGTCTTCATGATCCCAGGATCAGCAGCCTTGGTAATGGTGGAGACTGGGGTGTTAGGAGGCCTAGCATAAAAAGATGGACAATGGTCATTTTTTGCTTGTTTCTCTTATTTTTACCACTTGTTGTTCCCTTCCAACCCTCTCGTGTATTGACATGATCTAGCAGGCCTCCATCAGCAGTTGCGGAGGGAAGATGTTTGGGGGCAATTGTGTCTGTGCTGAGTCCTGTCCTCTAGGACTCTCTTCAGAGCACTGATCCTGCAATAGTTATAGAAAGTCATCGGTGTGGTTTGAAGTCTACTGGGAGATGCACAGGACTTCTGGGGAAATGCTGTGACATTTTGCAGAGACTCGAGCACCCACAGATTCTGCTCTCACCAGGGGACCTGGAATTAATTCCCCAAGGATACCAGTTGATGACCACATATTACTGAGATGCCGAGGTAGGCAGGAAAATAGGCCCTGAAGATAGTCTGATCCTGGGCATGTATGAGCCTGCTCCTTTACATGGCCCGAAAGACTCTACTGATGTGACAGAAAGGGTCTTGAGATGGAGACGTCATCCTCCATTATCTGGATGGGCACATGCCATTATAACTGTGTTAGTTAACTTTGTATTACTATAACAGAACACCTGAGATAGCTGGTTTAAAAAGAAAAAACAAGTTGACTTTGGCTTGCATTTTAGGGAGTCTCAGTCCATGCTCTTTGCCTATGGCTTTGGTTCTATTGTGAGACCAGACATCAGGCAGGAGTATGTGCTGGAATGTAAATCCCCACTTCACTGCTAGAGAGTGAAGGAGAGAGGAAGAAGAAAGGGCTAGGGCAGCCCTTCTAGGGCATGTCTCCAATGACCTGTAAGTTTCCATAGGTGCCAGGTCCCTACCTAAACCTCAAACATGGGGCCTTTGTGGGGAAATACCAGTTCCAGACCATAACAATGATGATTCTCTTTGGAGGGACACAGGGAAAGTCAGACTAAAAGAAGTTATATAATAACACTACAGAGGTTGGAGTGATGAAGATGAGGAAGGGGGCCACAAGCCCAAGACTGGAGGGATGGAAACATTTTCTTCCTGAAACCCTCTGGCTGGAGGCAACCCAGTTTATATTTTGAATTTCTTTTTGCCCCCCCTCCTTAACTGTGTGCCATCGTCGGAATGCCAGAGACCAGATAACTTATAAGGAAATCTGTTTGTCACAGTTCTAAAGTTGGAGGGTCTCACTGTGAAGGTGATGGCATCTGGTGAGGGATTTCTTGTACCAACACAGAGTGGTGGGAGAAGGCAGGGCAGTGAGGCAGCAAGAGAGTGAGCATCCCAGGGTCCTACCTCTTAACAGTGCTGCAGTGGGTCAGGTTTCTGATATGTGAGCATTGGGGGCCATATCCAATGCCCAGGTCCCATGTTGGATCTCTCAGCTACAGAACTGTGAGTCAATAGATGTCATCTCCGGCGGTGGCTAAACCTCAGTGTGCCATCAGGGCTGACCAGTGTGCTCTTTCCACCAACATCTGCCACAATTCAGGTCTTGTACAGTTGACTCTGTTCACAAATATCTACTGCTTCTCGTGGGTACCAGCTTCTCTACCTGCCTCCAGTCGCGGTCATGTCACCTCTTGGGAGATTCAGCCTTACCTTCTGAAATGCTAAACACTAGGAAACACTTGATGGACTTGGGGCAGCTCTGTGAAGGCAGCGGGACCAGAACCCGGGGTTGAGCAGTGGCTCTTCTGACTCCTGTGGTTAAGTCGGGAGTGGGTTCCAGTCCCAAGCTGGCCGATCAGCTGTTCATCCTCTCCCTTGTGTCCTGCTATGGGGGAGGTGGACTGAGATACTAGAGAGCTTCCTGCAGAGGTCTCCTCCCACACTCACGGATGAGGTGGAGGCCTTCAGGCCCAGCTCCTACTGGCTGGCTCCCTTCCCATGCCCATTCCTCCGAAGTGGCCTGGGCATGTTTGGCCTGGTAGCCTATTGCCCTCCATTGGAAATAGAAGTTAGACTGCGTCGTCTCCTGGGCTGTCATCATAGCCATGAGCCTTAAAACCAGACGCGTGGCTCTGTGCTTGCAGGGAGCACATGGAGATAGAGACCACCACATTGCAGTGTGCACTGGGCCTGGATCAACTTCCTGTTGGAGGCCAGGCCTGTGCACGCTAGCCTGGCCTGTTCCTAGTTTCCCAACTGAATGTCCAGTTTTGGAAGTGAAGATTCTGCAGGCAACTTACTAATAAAGCAAAGCAGTTTCTCAGGGGACACTGCAGAGCTGAAAGAGTAATTCCACGCGGATCTGCTGCTCTCTGACTCTGGTCCTGGGAAGCCTGTGCTGGGGACCCAGGGATCAGGTCCCTGCATCACAGAGGGGTGATGGGCTGGGCCAATGTTGGTGCGCTTGCATATGCTGGTCATTTGATTTTTCCTAAAGCATGAACACAGGCTGATGTGCCTGCAGGAGAGTCTGATTCACAGGGCGCCGAACTTTGCAAGCTTTGTGGAGTCTCATCTGGCTTCCTTATCCATGCTTTCCCCAGGGAAGGTTAATAACCTCTTCCGTATCCCCTGTCTCCTCCTTCCTCCTCTCTCCCTTTCTTCGCTCCCTGTCTGTTTGGTGGCCTCACATCACAGGTTCCCTTGCTGACGCTGGCTGGGATAAATGTGAAGTAAGTCTGTGCTCATGGGTGTGGCTGCAGCCATCAACATCTGTGCGGTCAAGCACATTTCAAGTAAGTGGAGGCTGCCCTGGTGTCATGGGAAGAAGCCGTGTGGTCTTGGACACTCTAGATCACACAGAGTAGCTTCTCAATAAGTTGGAGTCTGAGGACCGGGGAGGTTGTGAAGGTGGCATGAGGAGCTTGGGTGTCCCCACTTGAGGGGACACCACAGCAGCGAGAAGCAACATGGAGGCAGTCTGGCTTCAGCTTTGCTTCTTGTTTCTTGTTCATATGAGGAGGAGAGGAGACAGAGAAGAGAGCAGGGAGGACGGCTGAGCTACATGGCAGGTGGCCCAGGACGGAGCATATGTCAGCCAGACGGTTGCCTGTTCATTTGCTCATAGTCCTTTGGGTCAGAAGAGCTGCCCTCCCTACAAAGTGGCTCGGGTGCCATATGCGCGTGTGTGCCCGTGTGTGTGTGTGGGAGTGTGTGTGTGTGTGTGTGTGTGTGTGTGTGTGTGAGTCTGCATGTGTGTGTCTGTGTGTGCAAGTGCATGTGTGTGCCTGTGTGTCTATGTGTGCATCTGTGTGTGTTTGTACATGCCTATGTGTGTATTTGTGTGTGTGCCTATGTGTGTTTGTGTGTGTGCCCTTCTGTGAATCTATAGGTGTGCCAGGCAGGGGAGTGTTTTGTGAGGAGTAGAGTTCTCAAAGCACTCTGAGGAGGCAGTGAATTGGGGCAGAGCAGCCTGGGGACATGAGGCTGGGCATCTCCTGAGCATCAGCAGCTGTTACAGGCTGTGTGGGCAGGTGTGTGAAGTGGCCGGTCACAGAGGAGAGGTGCTGCCCTGTGGGAGGCCTACTGTCCCTTTGGTGGTTGTCACTGTTGACAAGGTTTTAATCTTAGAACACTTTTAGATGTGTGGAGAGTTTGCAGTGACAATAAGATAGTCCAGAGAAACCCCACCCCCAGTCCTGGTTCTCTCAGCATCTGCTGACTCAGTGGGCCACTTGCCACAACCATGGAACCCACACTGGTCTCTGGCAGCTTTTAAAATTTCTTTGTTTCTGATGACCTGGGCAGTAAGGGGCTGGAACTTTGTAGATGGCACCTTAGTTTGGATTTCCCAGATGTTTTTCTCCTGGTTAGATGGATTATGAGGTAGGAGGAGGAAACCCACAGAAGTGGCATGCTATTCTAATATCATGTGGTATCATCATCAATGTAAAACTACATTCCTTTCTGAAGGACACTCTAGAAGGAAGCTGTGTAAGGGATGGGGGCCGGAGGGAGAGTGTATGTGTAAATGATTCGGGATCACTCTATGGGAGAGTGTTATTTAGTTGTTAATCCATTCAGACATTCATGCATGTCAGTATGGATTCATGGGGTTGCTATTGCATTTTTCATCATAACCCTCTGTATCTGTGGGCGCCATGACTAAGTGTTCAACCGCCCATGACTGACAGCACTTGGGGAAATTGCATCTGTGCGGCACATCCACGGAATTTACTCCTGCTATTCACTGTTTTCTCAGCCACTCAGCATATTCAGCATCTACTCGCATGTTGCATTAGGGATTATGAATCAGCTGGAGTAACGGAAAACATGCTGGGTGACTCACACAGGTTCTGCGCAGTTAGCACAATGTCTTACAAGAAGGACCTGTGCTTCCTGTCTGTGACTGTTGTGTTCGAGGGGTCCTGAGTGAGGCCCATGGATGTTGAAGGGCCATTGCACCATAGCATTGATTTTTCTGCTGAAATTGTTCAAAAATATTGGAAATTCCGGATCCCTTCTGAACCACTTTGACAAACCACTGCCTTGTCATGTTTTGGGCACTTTTATTTTAAAAAGGATTTATTTGTTTATTTTATGTGTATGGGTATTTTGCTGTGTGTGTGTGTGTGTGTGTGTGTGTGTGTGTGTGTGTGTGTGTGTGTACCATATGCCTGTGTTGTACTCAAGGAAGTCAGAGAGTGTAATGGATCCCTTCGAACTGGAGTTACAGACGATTGTGAAATGCTACCATGGATGTTGGGAACTGAACCCTGGTCTTCTGGGAGAGTAGCCAGTGATCTTGACTACTGATCCATCTCTCTAGCTTCGTGGTACTTTCTTACTTCCAGACACAAGAAGTTTTAGGCTACTCTTGTGTTCCTTCCCCATCCAGGAAGTCAGCCATTTGTCCACACTGCTCTATTTCCTTTACTTGAGCGTGGTGTTTAGAAATCAGAGTCTGGCCACGGCTAGTGGTATAGGCTCAGACATCATGCTCATGAGGCCAGTTTGATCAACGTACTGAGACTCTGCCTCAAAATAAAAAGTGAAAAGGTGGCTATGGATATGTTTTGGGAGCAGAACACTAGCCTAGCATCTATGAGGCCCTTGGTTCAATTCTTAGTGCCACAACAAACAAATAAACCAACACGCAGCAGTCTATATGCTGAGTGTATTTGTTGCTACCAAGAGACCACTGCTTCTGGGCTTTCCCCTTCAGAGCTAGGCCATGTTTTGTGTGTTCAAACCTGTGTGCCATGCATAGGTACATTGGCTCTTTGAAGGCCTGGCCCCACTCAGCAGTCATGACCTTGATCACCCACGAGGGCTCTGTGTGTCCATACATGTCAGCATAGACAGTACCAAACAAAGGACCCAGAAGGCTGATGGAATATTATCCAGGTATAAAAAAAAGGGGGAGAATAATTGGGAAATATCTGGGGATCTACCAGTGAGTTCGAAAAATAGGATGTGTATAGATACAGTTCAACCCTTCATAAATGGGACTCCTGGCTGCCAGTAAAACCATTAAGTTGACATTATTCATTATTGTTGATCATTCAGGTGAGGTGTGTTGTCCTGATGACTGCCGATCAGTCAGGTGAGTTGTCGGGTTGTCCTGCTGTCACTCATTCGTAGTGTTGTATTGTCATCCCGACTGTTGATCACGCTGCACGAGCTCTTATGTTGCCACACTGGCTGTTGATCCTGGGTGGGCTACTGTTTTGTTACAGTGAGTATATACCCTGTTTCACAGTGCTATAAAATACTATGCACTGTGTACCCGTGGCTTCATTTTCCAACTCCTGAGAACTTTGGTAGTCATGTCCTGAGAAAAGCAAGCCTCTGATTCCTCTGTGCAGCCAGAGACACTGATCATGAAAGTGTGAACATTGCCAGCTCCAAGCTGCTGATAAAACAGGGTCACATGGAGCTGAGGAGATGGCGTAGCACTTAAGAGCACTTTCTGCCTTTCCAGAGTACCTGGGTTTAGTTCCCAGCACCGATATCTGGAGGCTTACAACTGGAGCCTCCAGGGGACCCTGTTCTGGCCTCAGACACCAGTACAAATGTGGTATATACTCACATAGGCACACACACTCATACACATACATAATAATAAATCTTTAAAACAAAAAACAAACAAAAACAGGGACATATTTCTGTTATGTAGATTACCTCACTCTGCATGGCCTGTCCTATGTTTATGACAGGGGAGGGCATCACAGGTAGGTCACAAGACCCCTCACAAGGTCTCCCTTGGCAGGAATCTTTTATTTTTTGGTATGAAGAGTCCTCTTGTCATTGGTTGAGACACCTTTTAGTTCCATTTCCTCGCCTCTTAGGGCTTAACATAAAAATGTCCCTGCAGAGTTGCCCCCTCTCAAATTAGCACCAAAAGTTGCTCATCATTGCTTTGCCCCAGCACCACATCCTGCTGTCTTGGCTCCTTCCCCACACAGCACATTCCGACAGCTGCTTTTCTCTTGCATCTTGGAGAGAAAAAGTCCCTGGATCCCACTTCCTCCTCCTGTCCCACTTTTTCAGCTCTGTTTAGCTGCGGCTTCTGGAAGGTCTGTCTCTCCTGGCTGTCCTGTCTTTTCCTCCTACTCTCACACCCACTCCAGACAGACTTACACCACGTCTCGCAACCCTTCTGTGGGTGCCTTCGACATGGGAAGTGTTTCCAGCAAGGCCACCTAGACACTTGTTTCTCTGGTCCAGCGACCAGAGTCCTCTTTCCATTCACTCCCTAGGACCATTTGTACCAACAGCCTCTGTTGTACAGGAGTCCATTCTTGCTTGGTTCTAGGCTGCCAGAAGTCTGGAATTTTCCTTCGATTCACAGGATTGAGTTCACTCAGTCTCTTCTCGGCACCCAGAGTCCTGAAGCGTCCCTGGAATGCGTGCATGGGCCTCCTTTCTCCTCTATCCATGTACACATGGTTGTTGGTTGCATTCAGCCTTATAGTGTGAGTTATCATTGGGCCCATGATGTGGCTCAGTGGGTGAAGGCACTTGCTGCCAACAAATTAACAACCTTTGTTTGATCCCAGGGGCCAACATAGTGGAAAGAGAGAGCTGTCTGCAGGTTCTGACCTCCACACATGTGCTGTGGCAAAGTGCCCATATGCATATACTCTAATAAACGAGTATAAAAACATGTGCCATCCATATATGAAAGCACCTCACATTCATAGCTTACCCTCAACTCCTCTCCAGGACTCCAAACTGGTGAGTCCAGTGGCCATTCCAACACAGCAGGTACCATGCAATCCCCTGTCATCTCTGCCTCCTGCTGCAGATGCCTGTCCTATACTCACGGGGGTCAGTTGTGACACCCGCCTTTCTCTTGAGTCCTACAGCTAGCCTATTCCAGAATCCCATACCTGTTTACCTTTACTGTCACTGTGGGGTATGACACTGTCATCCCCCCCCCTCTTGGCAGGGCTCCTATTTCTACCCCAACCCACATCTCCAGGCTGTGTCTCAAGGTCATCTGGATCATCCCTTTAGGTCTTAAGCCAAATCATGTACTCCTTGGTAAAGAACTTTGTAGCACCCTCCTGGCTTAGAGGAATAGCCAGAGGTCCAGCTTAATTTATTTTCTTTCTGATGTTATTTCAAGAAAACTTTGCCCTTCCAAAACTTCCTTGGTTAACTGAGCACCTTCACATGCCGCCTTTAATTTCTCTTCTCTGTGAGGCTTCTGCAGGCTGACCCAGTTGGTCCTGACCCTCCTGGTCCTGCCTTTGCCATCTCCTCAGCCAGGGGGAGCATCTTCTCTATTAACTCCACATCTTGTGTATTAATTATGCCCTTCATCCACTCCAGAGTGGAAGCCCAGGAGCCCCAGAGCTCTATGTTGGCTTCATTCAGCTGCAGGTCTATTCTCAGGGTCTGGCACAGAGCTGAAGAAGGTGCTTCCTGCCTCCTGGGGCAAACGACGGGTTGCACTTGGCACCCAGGGCCCCCTTGAACTCTGAACTCTGGCCCCTTCTCCTGTTCATGCTAGTCTGGCAGTTTGGTCTGGTAATTTTCCATCACACATGCCCCCATGTGTGCTGGACACTGTCTGGAGCCTTGGACACAAGTCTGGGGTAAGCTGTGTGAACAGCTTCTGCGAATGGATGAGGCATTTTCTTTTCTTTTTTTCTTTTACATTTATTCACTTCTTAGAGTGGGTGGGTGTGGGCACTTGTGCTAGGGTACATGTATTGCAAAACAGAGCACAACTGAAGTTAGCTGGTTCAAGATGCTTTGGGATCCCCAGAACTGCTTGGACTTGGTTATCTGGCTGCTATGGATCCACATCCAGGAGAGGGTCCTTCCTCTTATTAGGGTGGCACACATGTGGACACTGATGGGTGAATTTTGTCTCCTCCACAGGGAAGAGGGTCCCCGGTCCACCTCTTCTCCAGTGGGTAATCCCTCCTTGGGAATGTCTGATGATTCAGTTGCCCTTGATATCCACAGGGGTTAGTTTTGGGAGGGCTGCCAGAATCCAGATACTCAAGCTCCTCATATATAAAATGGTGGAGTGTGTACAACTTAAAACACATTTCCCCACACACTTCAATTTTATTTATCAAAAAGTATTGTATAAGGAGTGGGGTGTGGTGGCACAGACTTTTAGTCCAAGGACCCAGGAGACAGATACAGGAGGACCTCTGTGAGTTCAAGGCTAGCCTGGTGCATATATTGAGTTCTAGGCTAGCTAGGGCTACATAGTGAGATCCTCTAAATATATATGTGTGTGTGTGTGTGTGTGTGTGTGTGTGTGTGTGTGTGTTAACTGAAAAAGAATGATTTTCATTGTGACATTTTTATATGTGCAGACAAAGTAGTTTGATCATATCGTCTCTGAGTGACAAAGAGTACTGAATACAACGTGAATGCTGTGGAAATAGCTGTCATGCAGTATTGTTTAGTGGATAATGATAAGAAAAAAAATGACATGTCCGTGGGCCAGGGAGATGAGTCAGTGTGTAAAGATGCTTGCCACCAATCCTGACAACCTGAGTTTAGTCACCAGGACCCACATGGTGGAAGGAGCAAATGAGATCCCAGACTACTGCCGTTCTCCCCTGATCCATGTCAAGGGACATGCGTATGTCATGGCTTGCCAGCTGCACACCCCCTGCAAAGACAATTTTTTTTTCTGTTTATTTTAACCAAGATTGGCTGAATCCTAACATGCACACCCCAGGATGCAGGCTTGCCCTGCTGCTGCTGCAGTGAGTAGAGTCTGAAGCTGTTGGCATTTCCCACACTCTTTGGTTTCCTTCCAGCCCCACAGAAGTTCCGTGGCTCATTAGTAGTGATGTGATGTTCTGTATTCTGTGTTGGCTTTAAGGTTCTCTTGTTCCCTAATGCATATAGCCGTGATGCACCTGTAGGTCTCCAGTGATCCGTGAGGGCAGCCTTCTCCACCACACTCACCATTCAGTAGGTGAGAAGAAGTCTGCCCTGGGGCACAGTGAGGGTAAAACTGAGATCTCACAGGTGGGTTTGCTGAAGAGCCAGGACTGGAGTCCCACCCCAGGTTCCCACCAGGCAGCTTTCTGAGACTTTTATAATTAACGCTAATAGCTGAGCCGTCATGGCTTGTTTAAATTACCCCAGGAGGAACATCAGGTCTATTAAAGAAACTTGATTTTAGCTGCCCACCTGCTCTATTCAGGGACATGCATCTTTTGTGGGGCGTCTTCTGGGTAATTAAGATGGTCTGAAAATCTGGTTTTATAGTCATTGATTGAACTGTAGATAACAATAAAGTCAAATTTTTTTTTTTAGAAGCTGTTTCCATCTTTAGAAGCATATGAGGGATTTGAATTAGAAAGAGTTCTCCACATGCTGCTCAGGTGTCTAAGGGAGGCTTATGGCCTCTGAGGGTTCTGGACATGTTCCCACTGTGGGTGTCTGGAGAGCGAATGAGACTCTGTGGTGGTGGGCTGGGCTATCTGTGTCCCTCTCTTGGTTTGAGCCCTGCAGGAGCTGAGCAGCCATATAGGAGCTCTGAGATCTGCCAAGAGCTGTGCTCACCACCTCTGCAGACTTGGAAACTGCATGAACGCAAGAGCAGAACTCTGGGGTGTGCCACAACCAGGGCAGCTCTGGTCTGAGAATGTGGGTCTGAGGTGCAGGTTTTGCCCCCAGCTTGGGTATCTTCAGCTGCCAAGAGTCTGTAAAGAGTCAGCGCACTTTGCTTACGTGTGCAGGTGGTACGCCCCATGACAGTGTGGTAAAGAGGCTGGACAGGGCTCTCCCTGCACCGGGGATTTGTGTTTGGAGGTCAGGGAGGCACCAGTTAATGTGGCCACGCATCATGTTTTACGCCATTGTGGGTACTCAGAAGATGTAGGTGCAGCAAAGGAAGATAGGTGGGATGGTGTCCCAAGCATGAGGGTGGCATATTAACAAAGCCTCAGAGGCAGGTAGTTAGCAACAGCAGTAAGTGCAGGCAGCAAGGCCCTTGGAAGGGCGTTGGAAGACAATACGGAGTTATGTCTAGAGTTTGGAATTTGTCCAGTGAGTCCTGGATGCCACTGAAAAGGTTTTTCTTTTAAATGAGAACACGTTTTAGCTTTAAACTTAACACACACACACACACACACACACACACACACACACACACACACACACACACACACACACACAGAGAGAGAGAGAGAGAGAGAGAGAGAGAGAGAGAGAGAGAGAGGCGTTCCTATCGGATCAATTTGATCAATTATTTCAGGGGTGCTGTGAGCGGCACTGAGTACGTCACACCGCACAGCTAAGAGCACACAGGATGTTTATATACCTTTCCACCCATCTCCTGAAGCCAAACATGACCTCCTCTCTCCTCCCCAGCCCCTCCACCACCATTCTCTCTTCTTCCTCTCAGAATTAGACCACTTGCGGAGCCACACCTGAGGGGCATAGGTTCGACTTGACTTAGAATATTAACCAAAGCCCTGCCCGGGCACCTGGGAGGCACCCCTGGGGACATCTAATGTCTGTGTGTTGGTGACTGGCTTGCTTCACTGAGTGCAGTGTCCTCAAGGCCCATCCATGCAGCATGTGTCAGCATTTCCATTCTTTTGCTTGTTTGTTGTGTGTATATGTGTTCATGAACATGGGCTTAGTATGAGTGTGTGTGTGTATGTGTGTGAGCGCGCGCGCGTGCCCAAGAGGCCAATGTTGAGTGTCATTTGAAGTCACTCTCCACCTTGTTTTTTGAGACCTGGTCACCAAATCAGTAAGCTGGCTGGCCAGCAAGCCTTGGATCCATCCTAGATCTACCTGCTTCCACCTCCCAGCACGGTGATTACATATATGTGTGGCTAAATCTGTTTTTGTTTGTTTGTTTTTTGTTTTAACATGAGAGTTTGAGATCTGAACTCAGGTCCTCCTGTTTGCAGGGTAAATTCTCTGCCCACTGAGCCAGCTCCCTAGCCCCAGCATTTCCAGTCTGGTCAAGGGTGAATAATACTTAGTTTGTGTATGGATCACGTTTTGTTTACCCACTGATGAGCTGATGGCTGTAAACATCTTTGCTTCCAGTTCCCGTGCATACACACATACCCAGCAGTGGGATTTTTGGCTCACAGCATTCTACTTTCAGTGTCTCGAAGACGCACCATACATCCTGTTTCCCAAATGGGTGGGTCAAAGGCAACACTTTGTCTATCACATCCAACACCAGGTGAACATGGGGAGGCATCTTAGCATCAAAGTGACGATCATCTGCCCTGGGATAACAGGAGATTGAACAAGACAGAAATCATTATCAGGCCAAGGCACTTAGATGTAGGGATTTTTTGTTAGCTGCAGAAGCTAGTTTATCCTGATGGATCTGAGGAACCTGGAAAGAGTTGTAAGTGCAAATATGGGTTAGGATGAAACAGTGGCACTTTGGGCCAGATCACAGGCTTAATGTCTCAGTGTAAAGAGCCCTCGGGCTGGCAGTGCAGTCTCCAGGCTGGGGATGGGCGGCCTTCTCCAGTAGGCGATTCTCTTGCTGGAGAGTTAATTACCATTCTCTAATGAGTGTATTTTGCAGGTGGTGCTCAGCTCTGGCTTCATTGCCCACAGCTGCCCCAGGAGGGCAGCGCTGCCCATTGTAGCTCCGCTTGGAGTTGATGGCCTTGGTTCTCCAGTCTCATCAGACTGGAGCCAATATAAACTTAAGAGGCAGCCCCAGATTCTGTGGATCTCATTAGACTTCCAGGGAAAGAGAGTCATTTTTAGTGGTTATTCTCAGTTTTTATTTGACTACAGAAATGTCTTTTTAATATCAGAGAATTTCCAAGGCTTTCTTCCACGTGGCTCTAGTCATGTACTTAACACTGTTTGGGCCACTCAGTAGCCAGTTGCTAAGAAAATATTTTCATTAAGCTCAGTTTTTTTTCATCGAAGGAAAATTGAAATTTACATAAGAGCAGAGAACATGATGTCATCAGCCCCTGAGAGGTTTGAGCTATGTTCTCCTCCGGTTCTTCTGCCAAATTCTCAAATGTAACTCCTCAGAATGTAGCCATATTTGGTAATAGGTCTTTAAAGAGGCAATCGAGTTAAAAATGAGGTCATCACAGTGACTTCATTCAGTTCACCCTTTGTCCTTATTGTAAGAGAACATTGGAACACAAACCTCACAGAAGGACAGCCATGTAACTACACAGGAAGAAAGGGCCACGTACACACTGAGGAGAGGTGCTGTGTGCAGCTGAGAGAGGGAGCATGTGTACACAGAGGAGAGAGTCTATGTGCACACTGAGGAGAAGGGCTATGTGCACATCCGGAGAGGGACAGTGTGCACATGGGGGGCAGTGTGCACACGGGGAGCGGGCACTCTACTGAGAAATAACCTACTCCCATGAAATTGGCATCAATCTCTTGTGATCGTGGGGCCTCCACACATGACCCAATTACTCACTTCAAGATTCCTTTACTTCAAAGCTTCTAAACTAGGTCCCAGCTTTTTAGCATCTTTGGCGAGAAGCTGTATCTAAGCCATAGCCATCAAGAAAGATGGAATGAGAGCTGTGCTCCCAGAAGCTTTCCCCAGTGAAGCCAAACATGCCATGTGCACCTGGACACTAACCAACTTTGAGACTAAGCTGGGCCCAAGAGAAGTCAAAAACAAGGATCATTCTTACACAATCAAGAAGTGGAGGATGAGAAATCACAGTGAGAAATGGTCCACGTGCTTAGAGATGGAACCATCTAGGACTCCTTGAAATATCAAATCCCCATCTGTATTTAAAGTTATCCCATTCTCTCAAAAGCATGCTGAGTGAACGAAGCCAGACATGAAAGACTACATATTGTACAATTCCATTTATAGAACATTTCTAGAAAAATGACTAAATATAGGTCCAGGAGGCAGATGAGTGAGTGCTTCCTCGGTCTAGAGCTGTACATGGGGGTTGGCTACAGCCAGGCATGTAGGAGCATTGGGGTGCCACGTGTTCTGAGTCATCATGCAGAGCCTGAGAAGTGGAATGCATTCATGAAAATGGTCTCCGCTTACAGTGAGTATTGCTGGGTCCATACGCTGTTTTTTGGGAAAGTTGTGCCTTAGGGTTTCAATTGCCATGATTAGAACAACATGACCCAGGGCCACTTGGGGGAGGAAGTGGTTTACTTCAGCTCACAGCTTGTAGTTCATCATGGAGGGAAGTCAGATCAGGAACTCAAGGCCGGAACCCAAAGGCAGGAGCTGATGTAGGGTCCATGGAAGAATGCTCCTTACTGGCTTGCTCCTTATGACTTGCTCAGCCTGCTTCACCCAGGACCACCAGGCTTTGAGCTGGAAGGGGAGGACCGAGCATTTGGAAGGAGAGCTTGTTAAAGGCAAACAAGACCTTGGGATGCATGAAGAGGGTAGAGAAGCTTGTGAAGAACCTGTATTAGTCAGGGTTCTCTAGAGTTACAGCACTTATAGAATGAGTCTCTCTCATCTTCTCTCTCATATACATATGTGTGTATGTGTATGTATATATATGTATGTATGTATGAAGGGATTTATTAGAATGACTTACAGCTGTGTTACGGCTGTTCCAACAATGGCTGCCTATGAATGGAAGGTCCAAGAATCCAGTAGTTGTTTAGTCCACGAGGTTGGGTTAGGGTTTCTCAGCTGGTCCTGAAGATGCAAGCTCTAATACCAGAGAAGGAATGGACTTGCTATCAAGGTTAGAGCGAGAAGGCAAAGAGCCAAGGTGTTTCCTGTCATGTCCTTATATAGGCTTTCAGCAGAAGGTGTGGCCTAGATTAGAGGTGGGTCTTCCAAGATCTGGATTAAAGGTGTGCCTTCCCACCTCAAAGATCCAGGTTAAAAATTAATCTTCCTATTCAGATTAAGCAAAAATCCCTCACAGATGTTAGAGTTTTAGTTAATTCCAGATGTGGTCAAGTTGACAAGAATAACCATCACAGAACCTGCAGGATGCCTAGCAGTTCTCAGGGTTGTTTTTCCACTCTCCGTAATTGGCCAGAGTTTTAAAACAAAGCTGACCACGATTCAGATTGACCTGGTCTGGGGGCATGAATTCTGGCGGTTACTATTGTTTACGACTTATTTTAAAATGAGAGATATTCTAGCTGTGTAATTTCCTTTTCAGTCCTCAGTTGGGAATGCTTCTCTAAAGAGGGGCCAGCCTCTTGTTTGTAGCCACCCAGTGGGACAGTACAGGGAGGACTCTTAGCAGTTGTGAAGACGAACAAGTGTGCTCCTCAGTTTCTCATTCTGTGTCTACTGCTATAGCAGAATCCTGAATCTGGGTACTTTATAAAGAAGAGAGATTTATTGCAGCTGTTAGTTGTATAGGCAGGAAATCCAAGGTCACAGCATCAGCAGCTGCCTTGTGAGCTATCAGCCCCTGGTGGGCAGTGGGAGGGAAGGAAGGATGTGTGGGAGAAAGGGAAGTGAGTTCCCAGGATAACCAACACATCCCAATGAAAAATGTACCATTCACTGACTTCTCACTTGATACCTTCTCTCCACACTGCTGCCCTGAGGGGGAAAATGAGCTTCACAGCGCAGCCCTCACAGCCTTCCAAAGGTAGCCATTTAGTCCTCTTAACTGTCATTTTGAACTCATGGACTTGAACACATTGATAAGTATCAAGCTGGGGAAGGGATTACTTTTATTTGAGTTAAAACGTTTGGCCTTTGGCAGTGGTAGAGTCTTCAACTTGGTTCTTGAGACTTTTGACGTACTTCCAGCCATTTTTGATAGCTTCCTTGCCTTTTAAAAATGAAGCCACTTATTTTTCCACATCCCTCCTGATAGCTTGTTAGGGACGATTCCTTGGTTGTTTCTATTGCTAAAAAACCGATGTCTTGTCAGAATCTAAGAGTTGCAGAGTCTTTTATAAGTTCGTGCTTTTATCATTTGCTGGTTGATACAAGGGCTTGGTATACAGATTCCAGTATGCTCCGAAAGCTTTGCACATCTTTGTGGCAGTTGAGGCTTGAAAATTCTGTGGGAGGCATTGAGGAAGCTCATTGGATGCTGTGGGTGAGAAGTGGTCCAAAGCTCTCAACTGAGTAATGATCACTATGACATTTTTTTTGACTGTGTTAAGATGAAATAAATATCATCTTGACTGCGTTACATGAATTTGGTGCAGGGCAGTTTGGTGATAAAACCTGGTCCATTGCAGCCTTTGTTCATAGTGAACTATGATCCAGCATGGCAGGCAAGCCAAATGCAAACTAACAGCTACTCTGATAACTAAGCAGCTGAATCCCAGACAATAACAGCAGCTCCTCAGCCAATCATAACAGCAGACCCCTCAGCCAATCATAACAGCAGACCCCTCAGTCAATCATCATAACCAGCCACTCAACCAATCATAACAGCAGACCCCTCAGTCAATCATAACAGCAGCTCCTCAGGCAATCATAACAGCAGACCCCTCAGCCAATCATAACAGCAGACCCCTCAGCCAATCATAACAGCAGACCCCTCAGTCAATCATAACGAGCCAGCCACTCAACCAATCATAACGGCAGGCCCTTCAGTCAGTCATAACAACCAGCCATTCAACCAATCATAACAGTAGGCCCCACAGTCAATCATCATAACCAGCCACCCACCCAATCATAACAGCAGGCCCAGCTAATTGGAGGCAAAAGACTGCCAAGTTATGCTCATGTAAGGCAAGTGCCAAACTGTACCATCAGGTGATCTCAGCAGTTGAGCCTGTGTTTTTCTGGTTGTAAATACAGTTCACCACATGTGTGTACCATTCTGAACCACCCTGGGGTCAGGAGTGTTCTTCTGGCATTTTGGGTTTATATTTTGAAGAACATTCTCCTAATTCTGCTTTTCTGTCCATTTGGTGTAGCTGCATGTAGCGATGTGGTATTTTCAGCATAAAGGTCCCTTCAGTGTGGGATGGAGGCATGCCCTTTTATGAGTTGCTCTGTTCCTCAGCAGTGGAAATAATCATGCAGCCAGGCCTGGCAGGAGACACAGGTAAGATCTCAGCAACAATCTCACGGGCATCCACTCCTTCCCAGGTGAGGGACCCTCCCCTATGTCCTGCACTCTGCTGAGGGCCAGTCATGATCATGTCTCTAGAAAGACTCTGCTTAGTCTGCCTAAGTCCTCAGACAGGTGAGAAAACATTGCAGAGAATTTTCTAGACCCAGTATGATAGTTCCAAATCATACTGCCTGCAGGTATCAAAGCTGGGTTAACCAGAGCTCTAACGTTGCTGCTAAAAGAGGAGGGTGAGGAAGTAGACTATAGTCCATCAGGAATAGCCGTGACCAGAGCCTCACTGACGACAGCTTGACAGACATGCTTGTTGTAGAAGACCCACTCGAAGAGATCGTTGGTCCCACCAACATTGTATTTGTGGGGTGAGAAGTTGCATGCATTCTTTTTTAAAGGCTATTGTTTTAAAATCATTTTGGATGTACAAGAAGGTGCAAGGAAATGCTAAGAAAAATCCTAAACACCCCTCAGTGTAGGTGTCTACCACACACCTTCACCCTGCTCCTTTTGGGTGTAGGCATGTACCCACACATGTTCATCATGCCCCCTTCAGTGTAGACATGTACCACACACCTTCACTCAGTTCTCTTTCATTATTATCTACCACACACCTTCATCCATTTCTCCCTCACTATCAGCATCTAGCAAAACTACTGTGTCAAAGTAAAACAAGGGAATTGATATTGGTATAGCTAACAACTTATATTTTATCAGTCACACACTAATCTGTGTGTGTGTGTGTGTGTGTGTGTGTGTGTGTGTGTGTGTGTGTGT
>CAJQZJ010032551.1:2821743-2891853 GCA_907164525.1 Lophiomys imhausi
TGTGTGTGTGTGTGTGTGTGTGTGTGTGTGTGTGTGTGTGTGTGTGTGAATGTGTTTACATTTCTGTGCAGTGTTATGCTGGGCTTCCTGGAGCCATTTAACCATCCCACCACCAAAAGGTTTCCTCATGCTACCCCTTTGCAGCCAATACACATTCTTCCTCCATTAATAACTCTGGGTGTTCTCTGTTCTTCATGTCTATACTACTCATGAATGGCTTGAGTAAATGGAGCCTTACGGTAAGGATCATTCCAGATTGTCCCTTATCTCATGGCATTATTTCTTTGGGGCTTAGGGGTCACTCAAGTTATTGTGTGTATCAGTAGTTAATTTTTTTTTTTAATTGCTGAGTAGTCCATGGTATGGTTCTGTTCTGTTGGTTTGTTTACCTATTGAGGAACATTTGGGTAGTTTCTGTTTGGAATTGTTACAAATACAGCATCTGTGACTCTGATGATGGACAAGGTTCTGTGTATAAATGAGTTTGAATTTTTTTTTGTTTGCCCATGGGTGTTCTGCTTGCATGTGTGTCTGTTCCTGGTGCCAGCAGAAACCAGAAGAGGCATTAGATCTCCTGGAAACTGAGTTTTAGGCAGTTGTGAGCTGCCATGTGGGTGCTGGGAATTGAACCTGGGGGCTGGGGGAGACCAGCTAGTGCTCTTAACCCCTGAGCTATCCCTCAGTCCCTAAAAGAGTTTTAGCCCTCTGGAATCTGTTATCTGCAATTGCTGTGCTGTGTTGTGAAGGTATTTTTAATTGAAAAGGAAGCGCCAGACTAGTCTCCAGGAGGTGCACTGGCTCACAGTCCCACTAGTGCTGCACAGATGCCTGGTATCTCTCCATGTCTTCAGCAGAGCTTGAAGTCTGTTTTAATTTAAGCCATTCTTAAAGGCATGCTTTGATATCCCATGGTGCCTTTACTTTGCATTTTTCTACTGGCTAATGCTGTTGGGCAACTTTTAATGAGATCATTCTCCACCTGTGTCACTTCCTAAGTGAAGCGTGTGTAGCTTTTTCTGAAAATTTTATTTTCTAATTAGGTTGCTGGGAGATTTAAGAAAAAAAACGTTTTTTTGGAAAGTTCATCTGTTCTGCATACAAGAGCATTGCTGGATGTGTGATTTGCAAGTGTCTCCTCTGTTGTAATCCGCCTAAGTTAAATTTGGCAGAGGGAAGAGCTTTAATTCTGATGAGACTCGTTTTTGTCCTTCCCTTTTATATATACTGCATTTGGTGCTGTGACTGACAACCCCACTTAATCACAGCTCTCACACCCTCCCCTGGGTCTTTTCTAGAAGTTTATTGTTATATATTTATGTTTTAAGCCTATGATCTATGTTGAGGTCTTTTGTTTATTTGTTATAAAGTGTAGGTTCATGTCAAATAGCTCTTTCTCCCTCTCCATCACCCCTCTTCTTCTTTCTTTCCCTTTATCTCTGGATGCCCAAATAGTCCAGCATCATTTATTGAAAAGATTCTCTTCTCTTTTGATTTACTTTTGGTTTTTGTAAAGAATAATTTGGTCACATTTAATTGAGTCATTTTTCACAGTCTTTACTATGTGTCTTTGTACTAAGCCTTACTATCAGGCAGGGTGAGTCCTCTCTCTAGAAAGACAAACGCATTTTCAAAATTATTTTGGTGGTCTACAGCTTTCCTAGTAAAACTGCAATAAGTCTTTCTGCATCTACAAAAGTCTTCAGAACATTTGACAGAACTTTTGAAGCTTCTAAGTAGTTTTACACAGAGTTGAAATCTTACCTGGTTTGGTTCCCAGTCCATGAACATGGTATTTCTCTCCATTTGTTTAGTTCTTTCATTTATTTTAGCACCACTTTGATTTTAGTTCATAAATCTTGTTGTGCTTTATTAAATTTTTTCAAACTGATCTCATTATTCCTTTGGAGGAAATTGTAAGTGCTATTTCCTATTTTGTTTTTTTTTTTTTCCTTTGCCTGCGTGTTTTCGATATTTAGACAAACTATTGATTTTTAAATACTGTCTTGCATCCTTTTGCTTATTTATCTGTTTTGTTTCCTCTCAGGGCCCTCTCAGCCACACACATATGTTTTTACATTGCTTCATTTTTGTGTGTGTTAAAATTTCCATAGTCATTTGCTCTTGGACATCTAGATTTTTTTAGAAGCTTGTTGATTAATTTATGAATATTTGAGTATTTTTTCCCCCAAGGTTTTCCAGTGATTGGTTTCTATGTGATTTCAATTGTTTGGAATTCTTTCAAGTTTATCTAGTTGGCTGTTCCATGAACTGTTAAAAATGTGTTCAGATACTTCTCGTGTATAATGGATGTGTGGCCAGATGTGCCTAGTCAATGTGAAAATGCCACAAGTCAAAAGTACACTTCATAGCCTGACTCTGTCAGGGTCAGGGTTTCTTTTAGCGAACCAGGAAGTGAACAGCAACATTGAGGGTTGCTGCATCTTGGTAGGCTGAGTGTTTTTTCGTTATATGATATATGTTCTTGTCTTCATTAATTTCTTCGACTCTGAAGTCTACTTTATCTGATCTCCATAGAGCTGCCTTTGCTTTCTCATGATTCATCTTTGTAGGACAAGTCTTCCCCATCCTTTTATTTTCAGACTAGCCTGGGTACGATCAGGGTGTTACGACTTAGATTCCATCCTTCACTTCCAATCTGCTTGTGCACTTGTGTTATTGTGTTCTTTTATTTTAATTTTTTTATAGGCAGCATGTAGGTGGGATATACTTATCTACTCTAACAATTTCTTTTGTTTCATATTGCTAGACTATTAATATTTAAAATGGCTGTTGACATGCTAGGGCCTAAGTATGTCTCTTTCATTTTTTTAATTTTGTTTCTCTTTCATCCGTTTCTTGTTACTTGCCTTCCTATGGCTTACTTCAGCATATCTCACAGTCCCACTTTGCTTTAGTTATGGTGCGCTAGAATATAATCTCTTTTTTTTTTTAAAGATTTATTTATTATGTATACAGTGTTCTGTCTGCAGGTATATCTGCAGGCCAGAGGAGGGCATCAGATTTCATTATGGATGGTTGTGAGCCACCATGTGGTTGCTGGGAATTGAACTCATGACCTCTGGAAGAGCAGCCAGTGCTCTTAACCGCTGAGCCATCTCTCCAGCCCTATAATCTCTTTTAGAAAATACATTTTCTTTGTGGCTGTTTGGGTATAATCACAGCCTAATGGTGTTGTAGTTTCATTACTTTGAGCAGAGTGTAGAAGACTACTATCTTACTTCCATGAGTCCTTTATTAATTCCCTCATTGCTGTGATGAAATACTTGATCAGCTGACAAGGTAGAGATGAAAGGGGAGGAGTTGTTTTAGCTCACAGTTTGAAGGGATACAGTCCATCGTGTTGGGGAAGGTACAGCAGTATCTGTTCATACTGGGAGCAACCACTAGGATTCCCACAACACACACATACGTCTCCACAATAGGAAGCTGAAAACAGATAAGAATCAGGGCTTGACTATAAAACCTCAAAGGCCACCCCTAGTGACTCACTTCCACCATCAAGGCTCCACCACCCAGAGGTTCTGCAAACTTTCAAAACAGTGCTACCAGCTGGGGACCAAGTGGTCAAATACAGTTCACTTTCAGACCATAACATTCCACCTTTGACTCCACAAACCCATGGATACCTCATAATGCAGAATGCATTTTGTCCACTCCAAAAGTCCCCATAGTCCCATAGTTCCAACATTGCCTAGTAGAGCCTCTTCTGGGACTCTCTGGAATCTGTGAACAGGGGGTTCTAGTTTTTTCAAAAAGGAGTCCCATTCTTCCATTGCATGTCGGTACAGAGTAACCTCTGTGTCTCTCTCTTTTTTTTTTCTACATATCATCCCCAAAGAGAAGAATCAAGACATAGAAAGGAAAGTCTGAACCAAGCAAGACTGAACTAAGCAAGGTGTATTTGCCTGGGTTTCTACTCTTGTGAGGAAACACCACAACAGAAAGTGGGAGCAAGGAGATTATTTCAGCTTAAAACTCTCAGGTCATGCTTCATCGCTGGGAATTATGACGAAAAACTCAAGGCCGGAACCTGAAGTAGAAACTGTGGATGTGTGCTGCTTACTACCTTGCTCTCCATTGCTTTCTCATCTTGCTTTCTTATACAGCTCAGGACCGCCTGGCCAAGAATGGCACTAGCCACAGTAAGTTGTGGTCTCCTGCATCAGACATTAATTAAGAATATCCCCATTGGATTACTCACAGTCCACTCTCATGGGGACATTTTCTTAATGGGGACATTTTCTTAAGTGAGTTTATATCTTCCCAAATATCTGTAGCTTCTGTTAAGCTAACAAAAAACTAACCAGGACACAGAGCAAATACCAAGCCATATAGTACCATGTGTAACATCATCTGGTTGTCTTAGTGGCATGGTCTCTTCTGCAGCACATGTGGCCTCTTCTTGAGATGGCTTCACTGAGTGTTGGATGCTGCATTTTTTTCTGACATCTCTAATGTTGTGAGGTCTCCCCTGCAGCTTAGGCTTCATCATACACTTCCATGTGCAGCCCTTTCTGGAGCGCCCTCCTCCCAAGGAATCTGACCCTGTCACCAAGTGCCTGGCCTGGTGGCTTTATGCAACGCTATGCCAACCTTCCTATCTTGTAAGTATTCCATAAGTATTGCATCTTGCCTGGAAAACTGGCTCCATCTGGGTGACTCCGTGTCCTTCTGTTAGCTTGAGATGTTGCCTGACATGTCGGTCCAGGGATGCTGTGGTTTGTGTACCTACCTGCCTGTGCCTAGTAAAGATTCTTTCCCAAGTAGTCTTTTTTTAAAGATGGCTACCCTGCTTTCCAGGAACCAGCCTTTCAAATGAATTTGCATTGCTGTGCTCCAGAATTCCTGATGGGTGTGGTCTTGCCCTCCAGGCATCTTTCCTATAGTCCCAGTGCACTGTCTATGTTTGTATAATTTTATTTGTAGACAAGGTGCCACTATGTAGCATTGGCTACCCTGGAGCTAGGTATGTAGACCAGGCTAGCCTCAACTCATAATTTTTTTTTGTTTTTTGGTTTTTCTGTGTATCCTTGACTGTCCTGGACTCACTTTATAGCCCAGGCTGGCCTTGAACTCACAGAGATCTGCCTGCCTCTGCCTCCCGAGTGCTGGGAATAAAGGCGTGCCCCACCACACCCGGCGCCTCAACTCATAATTACACCTTCCTCTTTGTTTTAAAGATGGGATCTTTTATAGTTATGGCCGACCACAAACTTTGTAGGACCGAACTTCTAATCCACCTGTCTCTATTGCCTAAGTGCTCTTATCGCAGACCTGTGCTACCACAGCTGGGTTTACAAAGTACTAGGGATTGAAGCAGGAGCTTTGTGCATGCTAGGCAGGCACCCTCACAACTAGGCCAAATGTTAAACACGCCTTTTTTCTCAATGGCACCAATTTCGTTAACACTTACAAACCCTCTTTTAGTAATTATCATGTATGGCACTTGAAACCCAGACTCCTTTCCTTTCCAACCTGTACATTTCCCAGCTCTTTCTGTTTTACTAACTCCACATGAATCTGGCAAAGGGCAGTGAGCAGCAACCATGGCCTGGATGATATTCTGTACTGAATTTTCTTCTCCCAGACAACTGACTCCACTGCTTTCTAGTTCAGTGTCACTCGACTTCCTGTGGTCTGCAGACCAATTCCCATCGAGTCCTGTTCCCTCTGAAGCCTCATGAGCCTGACACTCACTGTCCCTGTTCTGTTGGCATTTGGTCTTCTGTAGCAGCAGAGCCCCTCCAGCTCTGTTCCCAAGCACTCCAGAGCTTCTCTAGAAGCTGCAGTTCCAAACTCTTCCATCTGCACATCTGTTCAGAGACCTGCAAACACGGTCAGGCAGTTATAGCTGTGGACCCCACTTCTCAGTACCCACTTTTAACCTCAATGATAATCGCTACTCTGACTTGGATTTTTAATTGCCTGGTAGGCTGTTTCAATATTTATATATTTATTTATTCATTCATTCATTTATTTATTTTAATGTGAGGAAGTGTCTTGAATGAGTTTTCAATATTTATCCTTCCCTTGACTTTGGTTTTCTTCCTTAAGAGTTTTTACAGTTATTAGTTCTTCTTGGCCTCAGCCAACCTCAATAGTTGTCAATTTCTATAGGGAAGAAAGGAAAAAAAAATTATACAATTTGTGTGTGTGTGTGTGTGTGTGTGTGTGTGTGTGTGTGTGTGTATGTGTGTGTGTGTGTTTGTCACTGGAGATTGGCCCTAGGACCTCTCACACATGCCAGGCAGGTTCTTTAACACTGAGCAGCCTCCCTAGCCCTCTTGACTTTTTATTTTAAGACAGACTTTCACTAAGTTACCCAGGCTGGCCTTGAACTTGTGATCCTCCCACCTTGGCCTCTCCAGCAGCAGAGGTCACAGGCCTGCACCATCCTCTCCAGCGTAGAATTATTTTTTTTTCCTTCCTTATATTCAGCTTCCTAAGCCTTGTTCCCTTCTGTCTGTATTTCCCGGCATCACCTGCTGCTTATTTGCTCTTGCGTTCCTTTGGGATACTTAAAATTAAAAATTTCATTACTATCAAAAACATTTCTAATTCCTACCCGAGTTCTGTCACCTAGTACTTGAGTGTTTCTAATTTGGATTAGTGTGGTTTCCATGCCTTTTCTTCAGCATAGGACCCTCTCATTCGTTGTCTGTATTGCATGGCTTTCTTAAATGTCCTAATACCTAGTTCCCTCCCCTACTTCTGGTTCTCTTTCTTCTGTAGTCTCTAACTTGATTAATTATGACATACAAGAGTGTTTTCCTGATGGGTCCCCAACTGGGGACCTATTTTCCAGACTGAGGGCCCACAGCACCCAGCACCCACTGAAGTCATCCCCCCAGTTCCTTTCATCTCACTCCTCACCCTCTCTCTCCTCTTCATCAGGCTAACCCACAAACACCCATTCTTTACTTGGGGGCTCTCTTCTTCACAGGCTACCCCAGGAGCCTGCTGCATCCCTTGGATTGCTCTGCAGAAGCCCAGAACACACAGGTTCCGAAGACTGCATGCTCCCACCTTGCTGTAATTCTGGGTGTGTGTGGGAAATACTCATTAGCTTTGTGTAAGCGCTGCCTGAGTAGTTCAGGCTCTCATATTTTGAGTTGCTGCTGTAATTGTCTTACGTAGATTTAGGGAGATCTGACCACAGCACCACTGTTTCCCCAGATCCTACAGGAGTCTTTGCTGCTGCTTGTGCCCTGAGGACGCTGCAGCTGAGCCCACAGCTCTTGGCAGCAGGCAGGCCTGCTTGTTAATTGTCGTTCTTCCATGCACACGAATGTGCATTTAGAAACAGAGTGGTACCACCTACCCACTTTCTGGAGGGCAAGCCCCCTGGGAGCAAGACCTACATCATTCTTATTTGTGTTCCAGAGAAGTTTGGCTTTGACACAAAGGGAGGGATGGAAGCCACATTTGGCTGTACAGAGCCTCATGGACCTGAGGAGGCTGTGCCTCGACCATGGGGTGGCGCAGGGTCCTGAGAGTTGTTTACTGTTGTTGGCTGATTCCAGAACTTTCAGAGGTGCTTGTAGGTGAGTAGTGGTATGGGAAGTCCTGTCCCCAGGCAGTATCTGTGGTCCTGGGTGATGGAGAATGGCTTCTTCAACTTGTTGGGCAGTTGAGACTTCAATAGCTTTACTGTCTATCTTAGTCCATTTTTTGTTGCTGCAACAGCATGACAGAGGCAGGGCACTTTATAAGAAGATATAAAAGTATTTTGACCCTTGGTTCTGGAGGGCGAAGAGCATAGTGCCAGCGTCTGTTCGGCTTCTTGTGGGAGTCACACATGTGGACATGTCAACTCACAGAGGGGAGAGAGGGCGCATGTGGGAGAGAGAGGGACCCAGTTCTCTGACCTGAGACATAGCCCACTTCTTGGAGAACTGACCCACTCATACAAGAAAGAAGTTCCTCATGAAACCTCATTTCTGAGCCTGCTGTATTGGGAATGTGATTTTGCACCAGTTTGGTGTGAGCAGGCCACATCCAAGGCTACAGGTTTTTTATACGCGCAGTGAGAACAGGTAGGAGGTAGCATCGCAGAGGAGCTAGGCTGGTGGCTTGAGCAGCGTGGACTTATCCACTATGGCTCTGGAGGTCACGAGGTTGGTGGGGGCTTCCAGACAATGGGGTGGTTTCTCTGGTGCTCACAGGGAGTGCTACAGATTATGGGCCTGACCAGGAGACTGCATACAGTTAAGGATGGAAGGGCCAAAAAGTTACAAAGCTCCCTGTGGAGTCAAGGGATAGACGTAGGTGCGTTTTCCAGAATGTTCCCTGGTGGGTGCGGAAGCCACAGCCAGAGTCAGTGCAGCACTTCCTTCTATAGACTGAGTGGGGTGGGGTGTCTTCCAAGGAAGTGCCAGCCACCTCTCCCCCAGGAGGCGGTAGGTAGGGCCCCTGACCACCTACCTCTCTGGCTTCCAAGATTCTTACATTAAGCTTTATGCTGCTGGTATGATTTTTCAGAGGGTTTGCCTCTTGTCTATTCTGTAGTTTCCTTTAAATATCAGAATAATACTCAACCCTTCCCATTACTCTGCAAACCCCAAGTAATGCCGTGCTTACTGGTCAAGTGGCGTGAAATAAGGGGGACAGCTTTGTTAGCCACATACAAACGCACATAGCCTTGCATCCCTGTGATTTTTACTTTATTATTTATCATTCCAGATTTTATGTAAGAATTTATTTAACATAAACGTATTCATATAATTATACTGTTTTAACTACATAATCTGTTAAAATGCATGAATCTGTTACATAATTACTGTTATTAAAGTGATAATTTATTCTTTGTATTTCTACTCTTTCTCTGTGTGTTTGTGTGTGTGTGCACACAGAGACTGGCCACAGAGTCCTGTATTTGTTAAATTAGGGCTCTCTATACATTAGTTTTACTCTGAGTCCCCCTTATCATCGGTATTATTATTATTATTATTACTTATAATAAAATCACTTTATTCTGATTAACTCACAAATAATATAAATCACAGAGATCGTTTAGAGAAGCCACTCAAAAACCTGGCTAGTCCCACACTCTACATCTCACTGGACTTTTACAAATAGAATGGCTGTTCTGAGCAAGGACTGTTGAAGGACGACTGCTTATGTTTCCTGTGTAGTTAATTCTATCTGCATCTTGTTACTTAAAATGTCCTTGACATTCATCCTGGTATCTTTTCTTTTTGTTTGTTTGTTTCTTTTTTTGAGACAGGATTTCTCTGTGTATCCTTGGCTGTTCTGGACTCACTTTGTAGACCAGGCAGGCCTTGAACTTGCAGAGATCCTCCTGCCTCTGCCTCCTGAGTGCTGGGATTAAAGGTGTGCACCACCACACCCAGCAATTAGACAGCTGTGCAGTGCCATGTGGTTTCTGGGATTTGAATTGGGGTCCTTTGGAAGAGCAGCCCGTGCTCTTCATCGCTGAGCCATCTCTCCAGCCCTCATCCTGGTATCTCATCAGCAGCAGCCATTAGGACTAGAAAACTAGGAGGCTGAGAATGTGTGGTTTTTTGATGCTGGCTGTGTAGTAGCCTTGGGAGAGGATTAAGCAGGTGAAGCAGGACAAGAAGCTGGTCTAGAAAAGCCCAGCTCTGCCTCCTCAGTCGGGTTTCAGGAATACATATCCCATTCACAGCCCTCATGAGGCCAATGCGTCAGCAGGGTGGTATGTTGATATCTCTGGACCCTCGAGACCACACCAGAGGCTCTCTTAACCACTGAGTGGGATGTCCTGTGCCCACTGCACCCGCCCTGAGTAACCACTATTCCTGCCTTTCATTTCGTTTCATGATGAATTATCTTAAGGCTTAATCACTTATCAAAAGCTAGGGTTTCCCCAATGGATTTACAATGGATAAAGTTTTAGCGAAGATTTCTTTTATGACTAAACTTGAGGCATTTTAGAGAAGTCACGACTAGATATAGGAAGATTGCTGTACAAGAATGGTTGTTAAACGGAAAATCTACCCGTGTTCCCTGAAAGCCATAGGCTCAGTAGGAACATGGGTGGCCATTCCCATGTATAATCACAGCACAGCCAGGACTGTCAGTGCAGCAGGCTCTGCTCACACTTAAGGGAGGACTAAGGGGCTCTGGGACTAAAAAACTGAGTTTCTTTTTTTTTCCTTTATTTTTTATTTCTTCAAGTTACATCTCAATCGCAGTTCCCTCCCTATTCCCCCTCCAGTCCCACCCTCAACCCCCCATCCTCTTCCCTTTTTTTTCTTTTAAATTTAAGGTATATCTTATCTCCCCCTACAGTTTCCCCTTTCAGTCCAACAAATGGCTCTTTCTCTTATAATAATAAATACAATACAAAACAACAGAGGTAATTAGGTCACAGTTATGAGGGTTATATGGCTTAACGTACATTCCCAATGACCAGTCCATATGTATTTGGTACTTGACTTTAACATTCTACTATCTAATCATCTCCATGAGTTTAAAGTTCTATATCTGACTCAACATTCATACTAACTTGCAACACAATTTTAAAAGTATCTTCTTAGATCTGTAACACTCTCTTGGCTCCTAAACAACTCAAAATTTAATTATGAGACTCTAGATAGCTGTTCTTCAACCACCTCAGAGACCAGAGAGGGATAAATATATCTGATTTTATAGGAAGTACAGGGCCTGCAGCTTCCCAAACTAAGAAATGACATACCAGTGGCTGCCTGGACAGTTCCCATTTTCTCTCCATACATTACAGCATCGATCTTCAGTCATTTGGCCCCGTTTCTCTGACAGACATTGATTATAGAGCAGGGGTTATGAAGGACTTACCTACTCTGTCTTGGCAGAGCTAGGCTGTCAACTTACCTGCTTCCAGGTTTTGTCCTTTTTGGATAGCTTTCTGTCTACAGTTGGAGCAAGGGGCTTTTCCTACCAAGAGATAGGCTTGCGACTAATTCAATCATCTCCCACTGGAGATTCTTCGAAGTCAAAACGGCACATTGGAAGGACAGCATCTTCAACAAATGGTGCTGGTCCAACTGGATGTCCACTTGTAAAAGAATGAAATTAGACCCATACTTATCACCTTGTACAAAACTTAAGTCCAAATGGATCAAAGACCTTAACATAAGGCCGGTCACACTAAATCTACTAGAAGAAAAAGTGGGAGAAACCCTCGAACTAATTGGCACAGGTGAAAACTTCCTGAACAGAACACCAACAGCTCAGGACTTGAGATCAACAATCAATAAATGGGACCTCATGAAACTGAAAAGCTTCTGTAAGGCAAAATACACTGTCATTTGAACAAAACGGCAGCCTACAGACTGGGAGAAAATCTTCACCAACCCCACATCTGACAGAGGGCTAATATCCAAAATCTACAAAGAAGTCAAGAAATTAAATGCCAAGAAACCAAATTGTCCAATCAAAAAATGGGGGACAGAGCTAAATAGAGAATTCACAAAGGAGGAATCCCTAATGGCTGGAATGATGATGTAATGATGGTGTGCTAGGTTCACATCATGCTATCTGTAGATGGTTGCCAAACCCTAACAAAGATGCTCTCCAGCCAGCCAGGCATCTCCATTGACTCAGAACAGCATCACATTCACAAGTGCCACATGTCGACAGTGCCAGTCAGAAAAAGCCCTCCAAGGTCAAGTGTTTGGTTTAGTTTCTAAGCTGTTTCCCCTTTGTTGTTGCATCCCCATAACGTGAGTAAGCATCAGATGAGCACACTCATCTTCACCCAGCAGTCACTCTAGAGAAGTCTCTTGATCCAGACAGGCACAAGGGCATATTCGGTAGTTTTCCTAATGTTCAGAATCATTCGCACCCCGTCAGGTACAGCCTCTCTCCTCAGTGCAATGCATTCCAGAATTCCTCCTTTGAGATGGCAGATTAGGACTCAGTGGTAGCTCAGAAGATGTAAAACCAGAGAAACAGAGCCCAGATTTGTTGTCTCTAATGATTACATTTGTGTTTTGTGTGTGTGTGTGTGTGTGTGTGTGTGTGTGTTGAACCATGTGCGCCACGGTGTGTATGTTGATATGAAAGGACAACTTGGGAAGTCCCAACTCTTCTTCCACCATGTGGGTCTTGGTGAATGAACTTGAGTTGTCAGGTTTGGCAGCAGGTGCCTTTCTTTGCTTGCTGAGCCTTCTAGTGGGGTCCCTGAGCTTGAGTGTCATCGGCGCTGCTGTTGACTTGTTGAGGGCGTAAACAGTTCAACAGTGAACAAGTGGTGACACATGACCTTCTTGTTTGACAGCTGCCATATGAACCTGACACAGAAAATGTCTTGGAATATGCAAATTATATCTGGGATGAAAATTCATCCTCAAATTTGTTTACTGTCTTAATACTTACAGATCTGTCAAGGGAATACTTACCCTTGCTGACTATTGTGTGATAATCACTGAAAACATTTTTGTTTCACGGAAGACAGAGGTGACAGATAGTTGCATGTGCCTTATAGCAGGGTAGAGGACAAGACAGTGGAGATACTTTTGCAAAAGTCCTGCCATATATATATTTTAGAGATCCAAACAAAGACAGAAATGATTGTGGAAGAATAGGTATGAACACCATGTTTTATGACAAATGGAAATTGTGAAAATGGGAATTAAGTAGGAAGGAAAATAGAATTGGCTCATTAAGTGCCCTGAAGTTGGGATGGCTTCAAAAGCTAACAAGTTCAGGAGGAGACATTATGGGTGAAAATATGACCCCAGAACCAAAAACACAAGCCCTCTGAAATATCCACAGAACTGAACAATGAACTGAAGGTACAGGAAGGGGGTAGGGAGGGCAGAGAGTACAGTGAGAAAAGTGCCATAATAAGGTGCATGGAGGCACAAAGAGGACCACACCCAGCCTGTGTGCACCAACAAGGCATCAATGAAATGGTGCAGATGATCACAGGGCTGCACACGCAGATGCACGCATGTGGGTGTACACACACACAGACCACACAGTGAAATACCCTGAGGAAATGGCACCAACCGAGGCTGTGGAGTCAGCTCAGAGACCGAAGTGCTCGCTGTGCAAGCCTGAGGGCCTGAGTCGGACTTTAGCATGTAATCGTCAGACCTGGCTGTATATGCCTGTCCCCCTGCACCGGGGTGTGTGCAGACAGGAGGGCCCTTGGAGCTCCAGGTTCAGTGAGAGGACCTGTCTCAAAAACTAGGATGTAAAGTGCCAGAAGAGGACATCTGACGTGTTGATGTTGACCTCTGGTGTCCATAAGGGTATGTGTGCCCGTGCCATATGGTGGTTTGAATAAGAATGGATCCCATTGGCTCTTATATTTGAATGCTTGGTTCCTAGTCCTTGTTGGAGGAGGTGTGTCCCTGGGAGCAGGGCTTTGAGGTTTCGAAAGTTCATGCCAGGCTCAGTCTCTCTCTGCCTCCTAGTTGTGGATCTGCGGTGCAGCACCATGTGTGTCTACTGCCACACTTCCTACCATGATGGTCATTGACCTACCTTCCGAAGCTCTAAGGAAGCCCCCAATTAAATGCTTTCCTTAATAAGTTGCCTTGGTCATAATGTCTCTTCACAGTAGTCAAAAAGTAACTAAGACACCAATGCATGCATGTACACACACACACACAGAGAGAGAGAGAGAGAGAGAGAGAGAGAGAGAGAGACAGAGACAGAGAGAGACAGAGAGAGAAGAAATACCATAATAAACAAAGATGAAACCAAACCAAGCCATTGCATCAATAAATTTGAGACAGTGTCACATAACGTAGGCCGTCTGAAGCCTCGATGACCTTGAACTCCTGATCCTCCTGCTTCTACCACCAGAGTGCTGGAATTACAGTCCTGTGTGCAACTCTGCCTGCTTTATACAGTGCTGGGGATTGAACCTGGGGTCTTGTGTGTGCGAGGCCAGCACTCTACTAAACGAGCTCCGTTGCCAGTCCCACATCAATAAATCTAAGTGCATTTAACTCATCAATCTCACAGGCAGAGGCTCTTAAGTAGTTCATCCAGTTCATCCGGTGTCCACTTTATAAAGGAATCCTATCTAAATTAGAGTGATGCAGAAAGGGCAGGGATGGCAGCAGGGCTTACAACAGCGAAACCTAAGGCAGACCCATGCCAGAGGTGCTAGATTAAATAGCGGACACTAGGTGACAGCTCAGCATTCAATTTGCAGACAAGATGTGGCAACTGGGCTGCACATCACATAGACGGCACCTCCACAAATGGAAACCACAGTCAAGACAGGGAGGCACAAGCATGTGCTAGCTCCAGGACAATGTGACAGCCACTCCGAGACATGAAAGGGGACAAAGGAATAATGTCCCACGCATACCAGACTTTGTACCATGTTAATAGAGAATACAACCATGTTTCTAGGGTGCATAAGGCATTTATGAAACCTGACATATATTAGATTACAAAGAAAACCTCAATAAGGTCCTTACCATGGAAATAATATAAACAATATTCTCCAGTAACAATGCAATAAAAGTAAAAATTAATCATTTGGTAAAAAGGTAAAAATGCCCTACAGTGTGGAGAAATACAAAATTAAATTCTCCTCAATATGTTCCTGGGTGAAAAAATACACAACCAATTTCCATAATTTCCAGAATATGACGACAATGAAGATGTATTCATCTATAAGGATCTGAGTACAGTTGTAGTTAGGGTCTCAATGGTAATGTAAACAAATGGATGCATTAGACATCTAATTCACAGTGTTAGAGAAAAAGAGCAGAGTCAACTGAGGCTGAAATTTGGGAAAGGCCTGGAAGTACTGGATGAGTGAAAAGGAAATTAGAGTCAGGAAGTGCAAGATACTGATTAACATTGGAGATCAAGTGGCCAGCCCTCTATTTGACATGGGGTGGGGGTGAGAATGCAAACACACAAATGAATAACCATCAGTGCAGACAGGACATTAATAAAACCATTGGAAACCACTTAGTGCCGTGAGTGTAAGCAAATGTGAAGGGCTTACGGAGAACAGACCCTTTTGCTAGGAAAAGACAATTTATCGAGATGACCTCAGTAGACATAGTTTAAATAAACCAGTCTTCGTTGGAGAAACAAAACAAACAAACAAAACAGAACCCAATTCTCCAAACTTACATATATTTATGAGGGAATTCTACTCAACCTGCACACTGCTGATGATGTCATTGCTACTTAGAATGGCTCAGAGCATAGGAAAATTTAGAAACTTCAAGATCATGCACTAAAAGAAAGCTCCATGCCAATCCTGGCTGATGTGAAAGTCCCGCATAGTCAAGAGAGAGACCCTTTTACAAGTGGATTTGGAGAAATATAAAATTTAATCGATGTCTTCGTCTTACACCAGTATGCGTTTCAGGGGCTCCAGTTAGGGGGTAGGGGGTCTCCACAAAACCCAGAAGAAATCTCAGGGAACTCTTAGACTCTGCTGACAGGCAGAATTATGGTCCAGAATCCAAAAGCAAGGCCAGACAAGATGGATCCATGCAGCAGCTTTAGGGAAGATGGAGAACAAATGCCTCAAACAGAAGGAAAACTCCGCTGATAAAGCCATAAAAACACTTGCTTGTTACATCCAAAGGCAGAGAAGACGAATAATGTCAAGTGTCAAGAAACCTCTAAATCACTGCCAGTAAAATTCAGAAGGAGTGCGTGTGTGTGTGTGTGTGTGTGTGTGTGTGTGCACGTGTGTGGGTGTGGGTGTGCCTGTGTGTGTGTGTGCATATGTGTGTGAAAACTCCAAAAGAAAATGGACAAAGATCCTAGCAGATAATTTGCAGAGAAATAAGTGCAAGTGCATTTTTTAGTGTAAAAAAATATATCCTATCTCTCAAAGGAAAAAAGTTCGATAAAACCTAGGTATCGACGGACGTGGTAGTGCACACCTTTAATCCCAACACTCCCGGAGGTAGAGACAGGCGGATCTCTGTGAGTTCGAGGCCAGCCTGGTCTAGGAATCGAGTCCAGGACAGCCAGGGCTGTTACACAGAGAAACCCTGTCTCAAAACAAAACAACAACAACAAAAAAACCAAAAACCCAAAAGCCAACCAAACAAACAAACAACCCCCCCCCCACAAACACAAAACAACTACACACACAACAAAAAGCCCAAAAACCTAGGTACCATTTTGCTGCCCAGATTGTCACAACTTCCACAGCGGCCTCTGTTGGTGAGCCTGTAGAGAGCACTGACACTTTCTGAATCACTAGGGAAACAGCACCCAGATCAATGCATGTCTTTGGTTCATAGGGTCTTACTTTAATGGGTCTTCTTTTGTATGTCCCTATAAAGTAGTATTTCCCCATAAAGCTCTTGCATGCTTGCAGCAGACTAGGTATCTGTTTTTGGCTCCTGTCTAAGTGACATCTGTCCGGAAGTGACCTTTTCTGATTGTTATTGAGCTTGGGTCCTCATAGTCTGTCCAGTCATTTTACCAGGTAGCTTGTGGGATCTGCTGGATTGCATGTCTCCTGCAAACACTGACAGCTGGGCACATCCACCATCCTTTAATAGCCCTGCTTCCTTATCTCTTCCTTTAGAAGTGATGGGACAGCATAGTGCTGTGGGACTTCTGTGTAGTCCTCCCCACTGTGGTAAGAATTTGCTGTTAAAGAACCCAGTTATGAGAATGTGTTAGTTTTTTTCTAATGTTTATTCATTACTTCAAGCTACATCACCCCTCCCAGTCCTACCCTCCCACCCTCTCATCCCACTTCTCCAGAGTGCATTGTCCCCACACATCTCCCCCACCCCAGTTCAGCAGTCACATGAGGGCCAAGAGCCTCCTCATATACTGTGGGCCTACATGGCAGCACCAATTGGGCAAAATGTCTCATCAACAAAGCCGATGTTCCTGTTCCTTTTGGTGCCTTGGTTGTAGTATAGTTATCCTGTAGTATATGGCTAAAATCCAATTATAAGTGAGTAGATGCCATTTGCATCTTTCTGAGTCTGGGTTAGCTCACTCAGGATGAGCTTTTCTAGTTCCACCCATTTGGGTGCAAATTGCATGATTTCATTGTTTCTGATGGCTGAGTAGTATTCCATTGTGTAGATGTACCACAGTTTTTTAATCCATTCATCAGTTGGAGGACATCTGGATTATTTCCAGCTTCTAGCTATTACAAATAAGGCTGCTGTGAACATAGATGAGGAAACGTCCTTTTGGTGTGGTGAGGAATTGTTTGGGTGGATACCAAGAAGTGATATGGCTGGGTCTTGAGGTAAGGCTATTCCAAGTTTTCTAAGATATTGCCAGACTTATTTCCACAGTGGTTGTACAAGTTTGCACTCCCACCAGCAATGGAGGAATGTTCCTCTTTCTTCACAACCTTGCCAGCATTTGCTGTCATTAGAATTTTTGATCTTAGCCATTCTGACAGGTGTGAGATGGAATCTCAGAGTCGTCCTGAGTTGCATTTCTCTGATGATTAAGGATGTTGAGCATTTCTTCAAGTGTCTCTTGGCCATTAGAGATTCCTCTTTTGTGAATTCTCTGTTTAGCTGTGTTTCCCATTTTTTGATTGGATTATTTGGTTTCTTGGTGTTTAATTTCTTAAGTTCTTTATAAATTTTGGATATTAGTCCTTTGTCTGATGTGGGGTTGTTAAAGATCTTTTCCCAATCTGGAGGATCCAAGATGGCGGCGGTTGGCAGGGACACATTTTGAGCTGGGGTGGGGAGAAGTACCTACAACATCACAGAAATATAAACAAGCTGAGCAACAACCTGAGAAGTGTGAACCCAGGGATTAGTGGGGGTCCCTCGGTGGGAACTCTCAGACACTCAGGGAAACAGACCTACCAGCGGAGGGAACCGGCATGCTGCACGGAACCCAGGCCGAGGTGGTGGATACCACTGTGGAAGTGGGCACAAGCCACTCAAATACCCAGCGAGTAGCTCCAAACCCCAGATGAGGGTACTCACCAGCTCTTGGAGCACCCAGCTTCCGTGCCAGTGTTCCAGCACCAGCAGAGCCATGGGAACAGGTGTATTCTCGGCGGAACCATTATGGCAGCGAAGCACAGTGCATTCTGAGCTGCAGGAGAACTGTGGGACCACCTTAATTATCTCCAGTGGAGTGGTGATCTGGGAGGTGCAAGCATATCTGGGCTTACCCAGAAAGGTGTTGGACATATAGGTTCCTTTACTGAATAAACATTGATTGTTTTAATCCCAGGTGTGGGGCTGCTTTAGTTAGTCCACAGGTGTAAGCTTTATGTGCCTCATGCACTAGCAGGGGTGTGGCTTAGCCAGCTGGAGAAAGTTAATTCTGTGGACTCAAGAGAGGGTGTAAAAAGTCAGAGCCTGAAGAAGTAGGGAGGACTCCAGAGAAGGAAGAGGTCGCTGCTGCTGCTCTGAACTGGTGCTGGTTCATCCTGCTTCCGTGTTTGCTGGTTGGCTGTGTATGACGTTGCTAGTTGGCTGGACTGCTGGATATTGTGACTACTGAGTTTGGTTTTGCTCCCAAAGAACTTGACGACCCTAAACAGCAGGAAGTAGCTTAAAGAGAACTATGTCCCTTTTTCCTTTAACTTTCTTTCTCTCCCACTTAGTGTTGGAGGAATGGAAGGAAGGGTTGGGAAGGAGTAGATGTATTAAGTTCAGTAAAATAAACTAAAATGTGTATTAGAACAGAAATAAAAAGTCACTTTCTACACCCCACATGGTTCCCTGGAAGGGTTAAGCTTGACTTACAGTAGGTCCTCACTCTACTAAGGAAATCCCCTTCTAAGGGCTGCAAGGAGAGCCTCGTTGGTAAAGTGCTTGCCATTCAAGCATGAGCGCTTGAGTAAAGATGCTGGGTGAAGCAGCACATGCTTGTGTTCCTAGCACTGGGGAAATGGGAAAAGGATCATCTCTGGAGCTTTCTGGCTAGTCACTCTATTCCAATTGGTGAGCCCCAGGATGATGAGAGACTTGTCTTAAAGAAAGACTGGATTCTCCATGGGTTATTATATAGTGTATAAGGTATAATGATAGTCACATGTGCACACATTGAAACCCTGCCTCCCAGCAGACATGCATACACTCAAAAGTTGCTGTTGTTTTAAGAGATTCTTTGTTGGACTGGGTCAGTCAGCTTTCCACTGTCGTGACAAAGTAACCCAGGCAAACAAATGAAAAGGGAGAAATGTTTATTTGGGGTCACAGTTTCACAAAGGTCAGTCTAAGGTTGACTGACTCCATTGCTTTGGGCTCAAGGCAAGGCCCAAGTAGGGTAGGGGAAGATGGTGACCCAAAGCCACTTACCTCGTGGTGGCCAGGATGCCAAGGGAGAGAGAGAGAAGCAGGAATAAAATTGCTCTCAAACGTGCAACCCTAGTCCCACCTCCCAGGAGCCCACCCATTCACTTGTGAACTTATGAATGCATTAACTCATGGCTGAAGTTAGTTTCTCCTGATCCAGTCACCTCTCAGTAGTGCCACTGACTAGACATCAAGCCCTTAACATGACAGTTTTTTTTTTTTTAATTTTTTTTGTATTTTACCTTAGCTCTAAGTTTTTTCGACTCTTGGAGGTTTACAAAACCAGGTTGAACGGCTGTAACCTTTAATTTATTTACAGTGTTTTAAACCTGTTACCTGCTTTTTTTTTAATTAATAAATTTATTTATTTGTTGCTTCAGGTTACATCTCCATCATATTGTCCTCTTTCCCCCCTTCCCAGCACCGCCCTCCCATCCTCTACCCCCTAATCCTTCCCTCTTGTTCCTCTGGGGTGGAGTGTCCCTATGACACATGACACTTTATATGCAGATCATAACAGGGTTGTAATTTGTGAGGGCTTTTTCTTCTCTCTTTAATTGTGAATGCATCATATGTTTTAATTTTATGAAATGGTTTCTGCCTCAGTTAAGTTCATCATTTCCCAGGACAAATTATTTGATGACATTAATAGCTTTTCTAACATTCCTGCTCATTCCATAGCCACTGTGATGTGTGTCCTTTGAGACATTGGCTCACGGGCCTTTTTGCTTCAGACTTTGGGCACCCGTGTTTAGACATGAGTGGGGCCTGTGCTTTGCCTCTCTCATCATCCTCTTTGGCATTACTGTGGGGCACACATGAGACCCGTCCTATTTAGTCCCTCACCCTCTTCTCTTCTGGGAAGGCATTAGTATGATCTGTTCCTTGATGACTTTCTTGACACCTCCCCTGTAGGCCTGATACAATGCCATGAGCAACTTCCAGCCACTCAGTAGTGTCACTCGAGCCCAGGCGTTCAAGGCTAGCCTGTGCCCCTGCTGCACTGAGAGTGGGTACATTTTAAACCACTGATTAAAAGTCTGTTCAGGATGAGGAAATGAGTTTCACCCAACTGGTCAGTTCTCTCCAGGGTCCACATCTGGGGTCACAGCGGAGTGGCACAGTCTCCTTTGGGTGCCTGCTACACCTCCATGCATGCCCAGCACACGACTTTTCACCTCTTCCAGCTCAGAAGTGATGGACGGTGCACTTAGTGGGGACCTTGCCTACAGACTGTCAGAGAGTTGGCGGCAGTTAGACTCACCCACCTATCTTCTCCATCTTTTGCCTAGAGGCAGTGAGACTAGCAGGGGCTGTGGATTCAGCTGACCTGAGCTCTGTCACGTAAGCACTGTGTGCGTGACTATGCAGATGGAACCTGAGATATTGTCGGAAGCCAACACTCAAGGGAAACATACAGTCTGTTTTGCCAGGGTATGGAGATGGCTTAGTCTAATACAGTTGGTCATGTGAGTTAGCCTTTATATCTCTCCCACTGTTCCCAGCCTTTCTCTCATTCAAGGGTAAAGCCATTGCCACGTATCAAAGGATGGTTTTGGTGCACCTCCCTAACACTAGTTCATTTGTTCATGTTATACAGCTGCCTGCCTTACCTGTATTGCAGCATGGAGTACTTAAGCAACGTCCATGTAGTTCAGTGAAGGAGGATGCTGTCCAGGCCATCTTTGCTTAGGTGGCTGAGCATCTGTAATGTGCACTCACTGTGTTTCAGGTGTTCTGGAGGTTGGGAAGGAGATGCTGGCCTGAGCTGTGAGCACGAAGGCCTTGGGTAGCTGTGCTGCTGCTGCTACCGCCAGCTGCCCTTGGGTGGGTGATGGCACACAGTTTTTATGATAGGACAGAGGGAAGAACAAAGAGTTCCCTGGTGTCCAGCTGTCAGGCCTGCAGCTTGTTTGGAGAGCACCCAGGGGAGCCATAAAGGAGGTTCATTTCCCCATCTTTCTCATAAAAACTGTGCTGGTAGCTTGTGAGCTGTAGCAGACCCAACTGTGAGGATGCTTGTGTGTGTACTGGTGCTGGGGACATGTCCCTCCATGGTGGGTCAGCCAGCGCTGCACCCTGCAGAGTGGAGCATTCATGCCACGCTCCCCCAGGGCTGCAAGTGGGTGGGCATTAGCTTCCTTCTGCACATTCAGAAGCGGTGAAAGGGCTTTGCTAGGTGCAGGAGTTGGGCTGTATTTTTCCAAACCCATTAAGGATCTTGAGCAGCCGGAGTTGCTTAATGGTCCTGAAAGCATTTGATTAGTCCAAAGGCCTCTGCACGGCAGGTCCAGGGACAGAGATTTAAAAATGCTCTGGGTCTGAGGCCCTGGGATTTCTGTGGTGTCAGCAGAGCCCAGGTCTCAGCATCACTGCCACCTGCCATCTTCCCAAGGGTACTTGAGGCTCGCCAGGCTCCAAGCAAGCACTTTTCCAGGGTTCACGTGGGCCAGCCCTTCTCTCCCCACTGGCTCTCCTACCCAGGACCCCTGAGGGCTGGACCTCTGGTGCTCCTCCTGCTGCTCAGCGCCATTATTTCTCCATAGCCTTTGCTCTCAGGTCATGCTGTGGCCTTAGCAGTCCTGCCTCCTAGCTCTCTTCTAGCTGTTCGGCTGTGCCCCCACTCTTCTTCATTGGCCCTGGTGGCTCTCCTGGGCTCTTGCCACTCTTGTCACACCGGGAGAAGTCATTTCATATCCTTTGGGTCTTTGTTCTTTTTTCAGAGGTCAAGAGTATGGTCCTTCTGATGAACTGAGGGGAGCTTATATGTGGGGATCCCCCTTACCCAAGGAGAAGCATAGGAGGAAGAGGGGGTAGAGGGTGGGAGGGTAGGACTGGGAGGGGAGGAGGGAGGGGCTGTGATAGAGATGTAACTTGAATTAATAAATAAATGTTTTAAAAAAAGAGTATGGTCCTTTTGATGTCATTTGGTTTGTCCATCAAAGGTACCTACTGCCCACCTCAGTCAGGGACTGGTGGCCCGTCAAAGGTGTACACCATTGTGGCCAGTTTCAAGATGGTGTGGCTCCTTTGGAGTGTGGTGTGATGCAGGAAGCTAGGCCCCTGTTTGAGTAGGACCCAGCTTTTCTTTCAAGCCCTCCCTGTCTGTATCAGCCTGTTGCTGTATCTAGCATGGTTGCCCATACTTGACAGGAGTCTCATGCACACTTTTCCTCTAGAGTCCCCCTCTGAATGCACCTGCCTGTGTTAGCAGGTGGCTGTAGGGCACATGTGGCCTCATGGTGGGGAGACTAAGTGGGGACATCTGTCCAGAGCCTTCTGACATTGTCAGTTAGGCCTGGTCTGTGACTGTAAGCAACTCATTCACTTTTGGGACCTCAGGTGTTTGGGCCCTGAGTGGGGTGGAGAGAGGAGCTCCGAGATGAGTTTTCTGATTGTCCTTTTGGTCTTTGCATCAGTTACAGAGTGGGGCAAGAGGGTCAAGCCAGTGCAGCAAGAGCCAGCTCACCAGCAGAACAGTGCTTATTTGTGCTGCTAATTAAAAGAAAATTTGTTTCTGAAGGCTGCCTTAAGATTTCCCATGAGCACAAGAGGGTGAGCCAGGGTCAATGCTGTCTTTTAGCGACGGGTACCCCTCCATGGAGCCGAAGCACTTAGTAGATTCATTGTTGACCATTAGGGTCAGGGCAGTGTGAGAGCTCCTACTGAATTTAATTTCTGACAGTTTCTACTATTGTAAGACTAGGAAAGTGGACCTGCCTTCAAGGTGATAAAGAAAAAAGAATTTTGTATTTGTTTGAAATTTCATGGCCCCAGTATTTTGATATGATGGTGGGAACTTAGTAGACCCTAACGTCTTTAATTCTGGCCTTTTGGATGATCAGGCCATGCTGTCT
This sequence comes from Lophiomys imhausi, assembly GCA_907164525.1. Classification (NCBI taxonomy): domain Eukaryota; kingdom Metazoa; phylum Chordata; class Mammalia; order Rodentia; family Muridae; genus Lophiomys; species Lophiomys imhausi. Next base: position 2,844,833 of record CAJQZJ010032551.1, read on the forward strand.
CTCTGACACGGTTCCTCATTCATTAAGACTCTGGGCAAACAACAAGACCATATTTCAGAGTGACATGTACTTTTTTCATCATGCAATTGAGAAACCCAGACAGTTGGTCCCAGGCAAGATTTGTTCTAGTGGCATGATTTTGTTGCGACAGTCCTGTTCCTCTTTGCTCTCTCTTCTACTGTCTCAACTTCATTCTAGAGCAGGTTCATGTATTCTCTTCTTCTCTGGTGCATATAGTCTAGTTGCCGATATTTCTAATTTTGCAATGGAAAAACTATCTACAGTCTCAAAGTAGTCGTGTTCTACTAAAACTTAATCATGGGACAAACAGTTGATGAAGATAAACACAAACAAAGCAAAACAATGATTATCATGGTAGGGAAAACTAATGAAGAAGTCCTAGAGAGCCATGACAAACTCAAGAGACACCGGGTGATGTGCTGAGAGCATACATCCCCTCCTAAGTTCACAGTAGCCTGGCATGGCTGCCCACAGAATTGGTATCAGTCCACTCTAGAAGCCAAACTGAAATTTGGTAATGGGGCACCCTTGGCACTGACTCTAGGTTGCTGTCATCTCTTTGTAACATTGAAAAATATGACACAAGACTCCATTTCCACCAGTGGATGCTGGGTATTGGGTTCTCCTATGTGTTAGGGCTCTCTGGAAGAACCAAACTGATAGAATGAACATATGTTAATAGAGGCTTTGTTAGAGTGGTTTACATGATGTGGTCTGGGTAGCCCAACAGTTACGATTTCCCACTGGAGAGACTGAGAACCTAGAGGGTGTTCATTTCTTGGAGCTAGACATGTCAGCATTTCCAATCCGGTGCTGAAGGCCTGGGGAGTCCTGCAGAGCTGCTTTTCTTCAGTTCACATTAGAAGCTAGAAGATGCTGGGTTCTGATATCACTGAGGGAGTGTATCAGCAGCCACAGCAGCGTAGCTAACTCACCAGTGAGATACAAAGGCAAGCAGGAAAAAAGCAAGAGTTCCCCCCTCAGACATCCTTATGTCTGGGCAGCCACCCACAATGAGAACAGAGTCTTCATGTCTCACTTAATGTAGTCAAGAATCTCCTTCACAGGCGTTCTCAGAGGCCAGCCTTAATCTAGACAATCTTCCATAGGTGTGTCCTGGAGGAGGCAGAACTCTTAAATGATTCTGGATCTAGTCTGACAACCATGATTAAACACAGCACATTCCTGTAGGTGTCATAGGCCCATCAAGATGGGGAGGGGCTGGAGAGATGGCTCAGCAGGTAAGAGCATGTATTGCTCTTACAGAGGACCCGAGTTTTGTTCCAAATTCTTAAGTCAGGGGGCTCACAGTCACCTCCAATGCCAGATCCATGGATCTGATGGTCTGATGTTTTCTTCACACACACAATTTAAAAACATCAGGGAGAACTTGGTGAAGCAGGAAGATATATGGTAGGCTGTCTGCCCATCCACTCATTCTGCAAGTTGGGTATGGGATCCTCAGGTACAGAGACGGCAGCATTATCCCATTGTTTAAGGGACTTAGTTACAGATAGGATTCCTGCATTTGGAAGGTTAAGAATGTGACCAATACCAGCCCAGACCATCCCAAATATGTGGTTTATTCAGGTGTCACATAAAGGGGGTGAAACTCCCAGGCTGGCAAGATGGCTGAGCTTTCAGTAAAGGCCAAAGGCCACCTAGCCTGATCCTTGGGACCCACACAATGGAAAGATGGAAAGAATCTTGGAAGCTGTTCTCTGACCTCCACATGTGTGTGGTGGTATGTACACGCATGCACACACACACACACACAGAGGCATGCATGCATGCACGCACACACATATGCACACACACACACTAAATAAATAAATGGAAATTGTAAAGAAAGAGAAGCTAACTTCCTTGCTTTTATTTCCACTGGCAATGTGTATTTATGGTACACATGTGGCAATTTTTACTGGTGATTTGGATGCCGTCCTCTGAGTCCTGTCTAACATGAAGTTTGAAGTTTGGGGCCATGCATAGCAGTTTTCTGTGTCTTTAGTCTTCCAACATACTGTTTTTTTAGAGTCTTTTAGCATACTGAAAGAAAAAAAATGAAACACTTTTTTCTTCAAGGCTTGTGTAGAATATAGACACTCCCAGGGTACAGGTTGTGAGCAAGGTCACCAGCAGGTCACTTGGGTGGGCCGCCTGACCTGTGATGATTAATGTTGCCTGTCCACTTGATTGCATTAAGAGATACCTTGAGATTTGTGTCACAGGCCTCTGGGTGTGTGTGTGTGTGAGGGTGTTTCCAGAGGACGCTCAATAATGGGGACGATGCTTCTTAATGGTGTCACTAGGGGTGGGCCAAAGGTGGAATCGAGGCACCTGCAGCACAGGCACCCTTTTTCCCTTTCTGTCTGGCATGATGTGAACAGCCTTCTCCCTCACATTTGTCTGCAGCCTTGACATTCAGCTTGAACTCAAGCCCCAAGGTAACATAGCCAGCCAGCCACCAACCCACCTCAGTTGTTTATCTAGGTTTTTGTGTTTTTTCAATTCAGAGTAGCTAACACATCTGCTCTGCAGCAGCTGAGCTCCCTCACCCTATGTAAGAAAGACAAGTTCCAGGGCCCTGCAACAGATCACTGACTTCTGGAACTCCATGACTGTAGGGTCTAGAGCACATGTAGGAAGGGTGTTAGGAGTCAATTCACAGGCCTTTCTGATCCAAAGCACTGAGACCATCTTCTGGTCCCCACTCCTGGGCCAGATTCTTTCATAGGTATCAGCCATGCTACAAAACCTGTGCCACCTCAGGAATGTGGTCCCCTCTGCTGACTCGGTCTTTAAATGTGTTCTGGAGAGTGTTCAGACCCTCCCCTTTGCTGTGAGGCATAGGCAACTGATGACTTTGTTGTGGGTGCAAAGGTGGGAAAGTGGTCAGTGGCTATGTAGTCAGGTACTCTAGGCACGGTGCTTGGTACTACAGGTGCCAGGCTGGGTACAGGGTGACTTGGAGAGCACATAGTGGGGATAGTGACCAGAATCATCTAGGTACTAAGCCTTGCGTGGGATTGTGTGAGTAAGGGCGGGGGTAGCTCCAAGTTGTATGATTCTGATAGCCTTAGAATAAGATAATGTGTTTTCCACTGAGTTCATGTTAGCCATGCAACAAGCCTGTGGCACAGGTTCCCTAGGGAACCCCTTTCCCACTTAATGGCTGAGACTATTCCTGACCAGAGTCCCTGCTGTAATTTTTGATGTGGAATGCCTTCCCAAAAACCATGCATTAAAACTTGGTCCCCACCTGTAAAACTATTGGGAGGAGGTGGATCTGGAGGCAGGGAACAAGTTAGGTTGGGGTGTGCCTTTGCAGCGTACAATGGAATCTTGGTTTCTTCCCCCTTAGGTCTAACAGCTCCCTGTGTGTTGCCCTTGTCCATGACTGCTGCTCCACAGCCCAGAAGCAATGGGACTGAAGCATCTAAAACTGAGACAAAGCAGACTTTTCCTCCATGTCCTGTCATAGTGATGAACATTGCCTGCTACAGTCACTGAGCCCCCATTCTTGCACCAACCTCAGGTCCCCAGATGGCCTCTGGGAGTTGACTCTTCTTAGGGAAGGCTGTTGTCTCTAAAGCCAGAAAGGGACTAAGGGAATTCCAGGAAAGAAGAGCTAAGCTCAGCAGTGGGCTTAGCTTGGTAGCAGAGGCAGATCTCCCTGCCTTCAGCTATCTCTGTAGGAGTAACAGATCTGCTTGGGATATAGGATGGTTTTATTTGGGTCTCAAACACTGTAGTACAAGGCTGTCTGTTGTTCCAGCCCTTCAGAATCTCAAAGGGCCGAGTCTGAGGGGGTAATGGCTGTGAGTTTGGGGCAGCTGGCAGTGATGAGTGATGAGAAAAACAGTGTCCTTTCCTAACAAGCCAAGGTCAAAGGAAAGCAGGAAAAGCTTGGACGAAACTCTGTCACTTCGGCCCAAGTGTTCTACCAAAAGGGAAACAAGTTTGGAATTTATTAAGCATGCTGTCATGTGTGTTCTCAGACAGTGACAAGGAAGGTGGCTGTTTAGTCTAGATTGATTTTGGATGGTGCACTGCATAGCATGCGGTGTGTGTGTGTGTGTGTGTGTGTGTGTGTGTGTGTGTGCGCGCGCACACACACACGCATGCCACAGCACATATGTGGAGAACTTTAGGAGTCGGTTTTCTCCTAAAACATGGGTGCCAAGTGTTGAACTCACATCATAGGACTTGACAGCAGGTGTCTCTACATTCTGCCAGTCCAAGGTTCTGATTTATGTTCTTAGTAAAGATTTACAATAAAACACCTTCAGTAGCTCAACGGTGGGGTATTGGGATGGGTCTAGACTCGTATCACAGTGTCCAGGTCAGCAGAAGTGTTATGCCCTGAATGCCTGGTTTCATTAGTCACATTGTCACGTCTGCCTCTGTTTCTTCTCTGTAGTAGGAACAAGACATTCTGTCCAGTCCCCTAGGGAAAGGGGGAATGAATCCACTTTCAAAAGGTTTGTCAAAAAAAAAAAAAGGGAACACAATTAAATGCACCAAGCAGACCAGTGTGTCACCCTCTTCCTGTTTGTATCGTCCTGTCTGTCCCAGGGAGCACTGCTTTTCATTTGTTGCTTTCTGTGCTGCGTTTGTAAATATGCCTCTACCTGTTATTTTACAGGCTGTCTGCAAGCACTTTGTAAATGATACCAGGTCGCAGTATTTATTTTTCATCTGTAGTTGCCTTCTTTGCTTAACCTTCTGCTGGAGAGTTTCACCCACAGGAGTCGTACCTGGAGTGAGCCTTGTCAGTGCTGGGTGGTGCTGTTTGTCAGCTCCCATTGATGGATGTTCAGCAGCTCTCCAGTTTCTGGCTGTTACAAACAAGCCTGTCATGGATATTTATGTGTGTATCTTTGTGAACGTGAGCCAAATTTGTGAGGCGTGCTTAGCAAGGAATTGCTGTGAGACTGAGGATGTGAATGTTAAATTTTACTAGAAGTGGGCAAATTGCTTTCCAGAGTGGGTGCATGTGGCAAGGAGCTTTCCACTCAGTGTGTGTGAATCTCCTCTTTCTCCTTTCCTTGACAACGCTCGGCATTTCACATGTTTTTCAGTACTTGTTAATCTGAATGTATTCTCTACCTGTGGTGGGTTGAATGAGAATGGGTTCCACAGGCTCATAAATTTGAATGCTTTGTCCCCAGTTACTGGAACTGTTTGGGAAGGATTAGGAGGTGTGGCCTTGTTGGAGAAGTGTGTGTCAATGGGGGTGGGCTCTGAGGTTTCAAAGGCCCACACCAGGCCCCGTCTCTCACACACACTCTCTCTAACAGTCTCACACACGCACTCTCTCTAACTCCTGCTTGCAGATCAGGAAGTAAGCTCTCAGCTACTTTACCATCCCTGGCATCCTGCCACCATGCTCCCTGCCATGATGGTCATGGACCCACCCTCTGAAACTGTAAACCCCAAATAAACTCTTTCTTCTATAAATTGCCTTGGTCACGGTATCTTCACAGCAGTAGAAATGTAATCAAGACCCCACGTGAGGCCTTGATTTCCTTTCCATGGCTGCCACAGAGATGAGTTACCTTTCATGTATTTGTGTTTATATGTGTGTACTTGATTTTGTCTGCTTGTTCTTCTGGGATGACTGGGCCTAGTCTTTGCCCCATTTCATCTTTCCGTGTGGTCAGTCTAATCCGTTGTCTGATTTATGTGTTGCAGATATATTTTCCCTTTTATTCCTCTCAGTGTGGGCTAAGAGTGCCAACTTCAGGGCCACCCTGCCACGATTAAATCTTAGGTTGGGCACTTCCTCTATGGCCTTGGCCAAGCTGATTAATCTGCATATGCCCCCATTTCCTCTCCGGTGAAGAGGTCTGGGAAGGGTGAGAAGCGTGCGTCTGTGAAGCAGCATTCTTGTCCCTTTCCTGTGCTATCACAGAACACCGCAGGTTGAGTAACTTACAAAGAACAGACATTTCTGTGGCTCACACTTCTGTGGTCTCGGAAAGGCAACATGAAGGCACCTGCATCTGATAATAAGAGCTGTTACACCCATGGCAGACGATGGAAGAGAAAGCCAGAAAAGGAGACAGAGGGGAAGGAGAAAGAGAAGAGGGCTGAGCTTGTCCTCAGTCACAAACCCACTGCTGTGATAACTAAACCACTCCCTTCATATCCACATTAATGCATTCATGAGGATAGAGGCCTCCTGACCTAAATACCTTTGAAGGGTCCCGCAGCTCGGGACACTTGCATTTGGGTTAGATCTCCAATGGGTGAATTGTGGGGGACACAGTAAAACCATAGCAGATGGTGGTGAGCTTCATCTACTTCATCTGGTGTGACCCCTGCCCTGCGAGGTCGCATGGGAGCCTGTACACAGGCACTGGCACTGTGTCCACAGCCCAAGTGAATCCTGCATCCTCCTTTGATGGGCTGGCAGACACTGCTGCGCTTGGCCCCCAGCCTTCTACATAGCCCTCCCTTAAGTCCTGCCTGAATAGAAAATGAAGACCCAGCCTCCCTCCAGGGGATGCCTGGGGATTGGAAGGCATCAGGTTCTTCACAGCAAAAATAGAAGCTTCATTTGCTTTGGAGAAAATGACCGTGAGAAGGGCAGCCAGCAGAGGTGGCTGGGAGGCTGGGGAGCCCTCACAGGTCCTGTGCACCCTGAGGCTGGATGCAGCTGTGCTGATCTTCCAGTAAGCTGCCCCTTCTCTTTCATCCTGCCCTCCCACCGGCAATGCTGTTGGTCCATGACATCCACTGTCTTCGCATCCGAGGCCCAGTTTCCAATACCTCAGTGTTGAACTGTCCTCTGGCAAGACTCCAGAAAATGAGATGAGTTTAATGTGGAGAATCATTGGGAAAATCTGCCAGAGATTATAGTGTAGGCAGGCCTGCCAAGAAGGGTACAGAAGACTGTGCTCTGTCCCCATGATGGCATGGGCTGCATAGGGCAGATTTACAGCTGAGGCAGGCGACCACTAGTTCCAGAAAACCTATTAACAAAGTAGCCCAGATTTGTAGTCATGCCTTGCTCAAGACATATGCTGAGAAGTGTTATTTTGCAGACCCTACCTATACTAAGGAACTGTGATGTCACTGGTATGCAACCTCTGCCTCCTGTCACTTATGGGCTGTTTTGCATCACACGGATGCTGTGACATCATCGAATGTATAATCTCGGTCTGTTGTCATCAATGTGGTGCCTTATTGACGAGCAGTCGTTATGTGCAGTGTTTCATTGTGTTTGAGAGAAGCCTTAGAGTATTCTCTGCAGAAGCAGACCCTGGGCAGGCCACAGAGTGAAGTCCGGAGCCCTGCCTCAGTGGCACATTTCTGGGCCAGAAAGACTGGTGGTTTGAGAACAAGTTTCTGAATATCCAACCAATCAAAATAACCCACATCTGTACCCTCAACTCTGCCTTCACGGTGGCACCAGGGATTCCACTAGAGGCAACTGACACCTCAAAAGAACTAGTCTAAACCAGTGAAAATGTCTCCCACACAGTCTCTGCTTTCATATCTGCAGCAGGAAGTGAGAGGCTGGCAGCTCAATGTGACCTGCTGAAGTGGCCCATCACCTCCAGACTTTGAATGGTATCTTTCCAAGTCTGGGGTTACAAAATGTGTAACCATTTTGCATATTATTTTTAAGTTCTTCAGTAGCGTCATCGGAAGCACCTGCTGTAATAAGCAGTTGTTTTTGAAACTTTGAGATCATCAAAGACTCATTTTAAATCCAGCTTGTTCCCCAAACATTTGCACAAATAAGAGTCTTGAGGTTTGAGCTTTCTATTCTGAAGATGTAGCTTGCACAGGAGGAAAATAACACACTCTCATCTTTATAAATAGAGTTATTAGCACTGAAGACTTTATTTTGCAGTCAGCTTAGGGGACTTGGCTATTTTAACATCTTACTTATAAACAGTACCTGGGCTTCTGCTGCTACCATCACTCCTTCCCACTGGCTCTGAGGACCTGGGGACCCTTTCTGAGATTAGCTTTTTTTTTTTTTTTCCTCACAGAAACAACACTATGACCTGGTCTTGGAGTTGTGCCTCTGGGCCCCTTTCTTTCTTTGTCCTGGAAGGTACTTGCTCTTTCCACCTGAGCACAGTTTCTGTGTGTCACATCAGACACACATGTGACAGATGCACATCATTTGTTCTACAATAGCCAATACATGTCCATGGTCTGGGGAACATCTGCTTTCCTCTCCTGAGAATCCCCATCCTGGGTGGTGTATAGGTCCACCCCCATCTGGGTGGATGCGAACCATCTTGTTGCATTCTTCTCAGGGCAGTTTGGATGGGGTCTCCAGTACCAGGACCCAAGAGATCATCTCTTCTATAGCCTACCTGTCCTGTGCCTGCTTCTCTTAGCGAGGCAGCCCCAGGGCAAGCAACAGTTACCCAGTCAACAGTCCTGTGGGTGCAGACACCAGATTTATGTCAGAGCATGGGGTTAGGGGTGCAGGAGGAAGCCTCTGTCTCTTATACTTCTGGACCTAGGCCAGTCCTTCTGACAAGGACTCCTTGAGCCATCTCAGGGCCTCTGTAATGTGTGGCCAGGGTCCTGCTCACAGATGTCAGGGTTATTATTTCATGTTGTGCCCATTCTCCATCCCAAGGACAGAGTTCCAGATATCCCCAGTTTGTGTGTCTAGCACCTAGCCCCATACAATGTGGAGTTTTCCAGTTAGCGCAAGGAAGTTACTTCACAGCTCTGTGGTCAGCAGGGTATTAGAGGCAGCCAATCAGTGCATCCTCCTGGTTCCTCACTCCTTTCAGATCTGGAACTTTACGAAGCTGTAACAGTTGGCTTAAATTTCCTAAGAAAATGCTTTCAAGGTTGCTTCTGACCTGTGAGTGTCACTCCTGTGCATGTGTGTGCTCTTTTGCTGGGGACCTCAGATTGTTCAGTGAGATGCCCTGACAGGGGTGGGAGTGGGGTCTGTTTTTTTTTTTTTTTTTTTGTGTGTGTGTGTGTGTGTGTGTGTGTGTGTGTGTGTGTGTGTGTGCATGCACTATATATGTGTACACACACATAAAATCTAGGACCTCCCATGAGCCGTCAGAAGTAATCAGAAAATTCTGAATCATCCCCTCAAAGGAATTTTTACTTCCAGAATGCCTGGAAACACAGCATTTCAAGGGCTGTGTTTGACCATAGATTAATTTATTCTCAAAACCTTTCATGGTGAAAAGCATAGGACCTCTGGTAGCAGTTGAAGTGATGTTCTAGGAGAAAGTTAATGAGTTCTGGAACCTCATACCCAGAAATCACAACAGTTACCTTCCTGTAAGAAACTGGGCTGCAGGAATGGCATATGACATCAGATAGTTAAAAGCTATTCAATGGATGCATTCTCTGTGTCTGACTCCTACCATAGACAGAATAGCCCAGAGTACCTTTGCTTCTATGGTAGTTCCTAAGGCAGGGTGTTCTGGGAGGCTGTGTACCCTGGAGGATCCTACAGTTGGCATGGGGAAGGAGGACGCCTTTGGCTTGAATTTGCATGTCTTTCTGGAAAAAGCTGAGCTGCAGGATCAGCCATCTCCCACCTTCATTCCAAACCTAAGCCTGTGAGTGGACAGATCTCCTAGAACGCAAAGTCCTATGGGGAGACTTCCAGCCTGAAGGATGCAGAGGACGAGGAAATTATTCTGAAGATGACTGTGGGGTGGAGAATAAGAAGCAGGTGCTGTCTAATCACAAATGGCTAAGGAGGCGTGCCTTGCAGGTTCCTGGGGAGAAAGAAGGAAGGGGGAAAAGTGTTTGGCAGTGGTAGGAACAGCTGGACACTCCAGATGTGAAGAGAAGCCCAGGTAACTCCAGTAGGCATGCTGCATTCCTGTGTCCTTCTTAGCCACTGGCAAGAGCTGGTATTTTCTGGTGACCCAGTTAACTAGAGGGATGGCTACTGACCCTTCTGGCTTTCGAGGGCCTTCCCCTGGTCCCATGAAAGTCCTGGAGAGGACAGGAGAAACTGGTGGTGGAGCAGGGTCCAAGTGGTGGGTGACCTTGCATTTGAATTAAAAGACTGCTGGGAAATCTGAGAAGATAAACATGAAAAGAATGCAAATGAATTGTATCAGAGTGGACAGGAGCCCTGATCCACCAGGGATGGCTGTGTGGAGCCTATAAATAGACGCTTACAGCCTGGTTCTAAATTGAGTTCAGATGTGGGCCTGTTTCCTCGCAAGGAAAAGCACTTGTGTAAGTTATAACACACTGCTGTTTCCAAGCTGGAGGGTTTTATGCTTTCTTGGGGACTCTATGTAGAGCAGGTAGGGGATGTGCTTCTCTGGATGAATGAGACTCTGTCCTTTTCAGGGACCTCATAGGAGAGGGAGAGCTGTAGAGAGAGGCTCTCGAGGGAAGGGGGCAGCAGCAGTTCTCTAAGGGCAGGGAACTGCTCTTCCTGGACAGGTTCTGGACAGGTTCCCAGGTTCCCCTCTGGTCAGGAGCAGATAGGAGAAGCTAGATCTGATGCACACAAGGACCTCCACAGGCTCACAGTGAGTTGGGACAATGCTAAACAGTCTGGAATGGAAGATGAGACATGCTTATGGGGAGGGGCATAGCCTGTATGGTGGGAAGAAGATTCTAATCTAGCTTCCCAGCCACTCTTCCTGGGGAGGATGGAGGTTGTCCTCTCACTGTAGGTGTATCACTCCATTTTCTGTTATGCTAATAGAAACTTTCAGATGGGTGCTTTCAGGAAAGGAGGGGGAAGGAGCTTTGCTTTGTTCTTGGCTCTGGAGGTCCAGGGTTGAGAGCTGCCTATTGGGATGGCTAGCCAGCCGGCTGGCAACAGCCCCAGGTGATGCCTGCATGGCCTCAAGTGGTGAGCAAAAGAGCCAGGGAGGGTGTGTGTTGAGATGTCTCTCTCTCTTCTGATAAGACCACCAGTGTGAGTTTTGGGAGCTCAAGATGGCTGGTCCTATCATAATCATCTCCCAAAGCACCCACCCCACCTTCCCCCAAGTGCCATGGTCAGAATAAGTTCCCATCTCTAAATAAATCACAGCAGAAACTGAACTACAACACTAGTCTTACAAGAGACAAGCCGTATTCAGGCCTCAGCACTGGTTGACTGGCTTGGGACCGCAGAGCCATCTCCTAACCGGCTGAGCCACAGTGGCGACATTTCCTGATGTGCAGGTAAAGTGTTTTACCCACAGACCTGTTCCAAGTATGCTATGCGCTAACTTGGTAATTGGTTGATTTTGAAGGTTCCCAGGGGCCAAGCTTGTACTGCATACCAGGGTATCTATTCGATGTGAGTGTGGCTGTAGGTGCTATTCTGGGGGTTTGTTGGATGTCACCTCCCTAACCGCCTTTCAAGCAGCTTTTTTTCTCGTTTGCCTTATTTTCTTAGTGTGTGTGTAATACATGCATGCACATGTGTGGACACGTGTATGTGCATGTGTGTGCACATGTATGTGGAGGCTAGAGGTTAACCTTGAGTATCATTCCATAGGTACCACCTACCATGCTTTTAGAGATAGATAGGGCCTCTCATTGGCTGAATTCCAGGCATCTGCTCATCTCCACCTCCCCATTGTTGGGATTACAAGCACCAACCACAGTTGGCTTTTCTCTTTTGGTGTGGGTTTTGGTGATGGGCCTTGGATCCTCATGCTTGTGCTGTCGTTAAGCACTTTGGCAACTGATCTATCTCCCCAGCCTCCATAGTCATTTTCCTTGACATTCATGCTCATGCTGTGCAGGCCTTTGTTGATGCCCACACAGGAAGCGAGTAGCCCACACTGGCTGCACTTTGGGAAGTGAGTACGTGGTTGAAATGCCTCATGTGTGATGCTCACTTGGGTGTAATAAAGAGGTGCCTCCAGAAAGCCAGAATGTGAAAGGCATGAAAATGCTACATAGGAACCAGACCTTTGGGAAGGACCTGGGCAGCTATGTGAACACAAGTCTCCTGCCGCTCTAGTGAGGGCACAGAGGTTAAGGGTCTGCAGATCCCTTACCAGTGTTTGAGAGGATTCTAGTCCTTTCTGTCTGGGCACGGGGCATTTTCATGGGCTAGGTTGGGACATATGAAATCCCCCAAAGCTAGGAGGACCCAAGAATATCTGCCTAGGAAACTGAGAGTGACCATCTGGCTTTGTTGGAAATGTGATAAGTCCAGACTGGGCCTTTGTTACAGAGTAGAAGCTGTTGTCTGCTCACACCATTAGAAAGGCCCAGTTCTTTCTCCTCAGTGAATAAAGTTGGCCCCTGTGACTTCAGACCCCTCAGCAGGTAGAAAATGAATTGCCCGTATAGTGCAGCCAGCTGTCTGTGAAGCCTCTGCCCTGGGCTTTCTACCTTGGGAGGCCTCAGGAGGAATCCTTTAAAAGGGAGGAGGGGAGCTGGGGAGATGGCTCAGTGAGTGTAGTGTGTACCCTGCAAGCATGAGGACCTGAGTTTGGACCCTCAGGTACTTATGTAAAAAATCTGGGTGCAGCAGCCAGGGTTTGTAATCTCAGCTCTCTGAGGGCAGAGATAGGAGAGTACCTGACGTTACTGGGTAGCCAGTCTAGCCAGTTCGTGAGCTCTGGGTTCAGGGACTATTTTAAAAAATAAGAAGAGCAACTGAGGAACATAATGGCTTTTGACCTTCACATGCATGCATGCATGTGTGCACACATACATACATACACACACAACAGAAAATCTTTTTATGATTTCATCCTGTTTTAGCTTTAGCATATGGAGAAGGTGATCAGACTCAGTTCTGAGGACAGAAACCATTCTTTCTGCCCTGATCTTACTCAAGGTCTGGTCTTGAATCCCTCAAGTATGTTGACATTCCTCCTCAGCTTTCATTTGCAAAGTGGCCTCTTTTTAGGGAGAGTAGTGGCTGCTGTCCTCTTTCCGGTTCTTTAATGAACCATCATGGCCAGGAGTGAGGGCTGAGACCGTTCAGAAAGTGAGGGATATTCTTTCTCTTTCTTTAATTACTCTCCTTGTCCTCCCATGGAACCCAGCCTTCTTTGAAAGTGTCACAGAACAAGGAAGGGTTCTGCAACCACTGGGGTCAAGCTTTGTTGTAGGAAAATGCATATTCATGAGGTCTTTGAAGCACTTCATTAATATGCAGGTAGTCTCTCCTTGAATGGTACAGAAGCCAGTGTTATTTAAGCAACACATCTTTCTTAAAGCAACAATTTTGCAATGAAATGGCTAAAGAAACATTTTAATTATTTGTTTAGGGTACTTTCTATCATCTCATTAAAATTATAATTCATTCACTTATGCAGGTGATTCAGAAGCCTCTCATTTAAATTTGTATTCATGGAAGGAAGGTAAGTGCCATTTGTCATTTCTAGAACGAAGTCATTTATTCTATCCCCTCTGCTTTATTCCAGGAAGACTGAGTCACCAGGAGGGTTTTCAGGACACTATCAAGGCAATCATTTTTGGTAAGAAATCAGGGGCGGTCTGGCATGAAGCCAGGTGGTCTTTCATGGGTTACTTAACCTGCAGTGTGCTTTGAGAAGCCAGCCACTGGGAAATGCTGGGAAGCCAAGCACAAGACATCCAATGAGATCCGAAAGAGGCCAGGTGGTTCCAGGTTGCCATCTGCCTGTGCTGGCCGTATAGGACCTGCAGGACAGAGCTTGAGGCCAGCCATTTGGTTGCAAAGGGGAAAGTCAAGGGATGAATTCTGCATTTCAAGGAAACTGGCTTATCTTCCTGGGCCAAGCTGTCCCAGCTGGCCTGGTTGTGGAGAACCTGCTGGATGGCTTTGAGTGTGGCTGGAGAGTAGGAAGCAGAGATGAGGGTTGTTAAGGTCAGGAAACTCAGCATTACTCTGTCTCTGTGTGCTGACCCAGAGCCAATCAGAGCTTCTGCTCATCTCCGCGACTTCCCTGGATTCATGAGAAGGAGCAGCCACTGGACTAGGGTGGAGTAACCATGCCTTGCCACTCATAGGGAGGTGATGGCCTACGGTGTTCAGAAGGAGAGGGAAACTTTGGATTTCATATGTGGGGAAGTTCTGAGAATGAAGAGAAGACTTACTGGGGCAACGGTGAGATTCTGGAGGTCAAGGCTACTCTCAGAAGCACTGCTTTTGCCTTTTGCTCTGGGTAGCAGAAGTCCGTGGATCTTAAATAGTGATGTTTGTTTGTTTTTGTTGTAAAGTGAGGTGGCTCTGCCTCTTTCAGTTTCTAATCCAGCATCTATCTTGTATTTGAGGGGCTACTCGTAAGGTTGGTACTGTGTGGAGGCAGGAATTCTTTGCAACACACTGGCGGTGTTCTTGTCACAGATGTTGTGGATGTATTGCGTGGCGGCTCTTGGCTGAGGCGTATTCATAAGCAGCTAGGAGTTGTGGAACAGTCAGAGCCTTTCTGGGGCGCCAGGTGGAGCTTCAGTGTGGTTCTGTGGCTTTTAATGGGTCTTCTTTTTAAAAAATATTTATTTATTACTTCAGGTTCCATCTCCATCTCAGTGTCCTCTTTCCACCCCTCCCAGTTTCTCCCTCCCACTCTCTACTCCCTATCCCTTCCGTCCCACTTCTGAACTGGTTCTTTGCCATGGGTTCTTAGATCCTCTGTAGATTTCCTGTGTCCTCTCCATGGGCCCTTCCCATCCTCGTTACATTTTCTCTTAAGAGTTGCGCACATATTTCACTCTTACTCTCAAGAGGTGCATCAGCCTTTCTCAGCTCTGAAAATGTTAGAGCGTCTAGGGGCCAGGTTCTGTAAAGGGATAAGGTTTTGTTTATAACTTGTGGTGAGGGCAGCTTATGAAGGGTGGCCTTAATAATGATCATGTGACCTCATGAATCAGTGAAATTTTTAATCCTTTGGAACCTGGGCCGTGCAACCAGTCCATGCCTTCTATCTTCCAGGAACTATTCACTGTGAAATTCGCATCTTGAAGTCTTTCAGCATGAGCTCCAGGTATGTTGCAATCAGTTGGAGCTATGGGGTGGTTCAATTTATACCTCCAAAGTAGAAGATATTTCTTTTATAGAGCCTATGAAAAAAAAAACTGGTGGGATTTTATGTGTCCTGAAATACTGACAGAGGATCTGCACCCATTGCAATGACCAAGGCCCCTCCCAAGCGCTCTTACTATCTGCAGTGTGATAACCCATCATTTACACGCATGTGCTCATCACCATTCCCTGCAGTGTCCCCGAAGAAAAGCATATTCCTTCTTAGAAAGAAAAGTGGTGATGAAGTGGATATTTTTAAATGTCAGTTATGCCAGAATGAATCTCTGCTTGGAGAACTGCAAAGAGAAGCAAAGGCCTGACTTTTTTCTTTTCTTCTGCAGATGAAGCTGTTTCATAACCACAGAATAGAAATACCCATGATGTGCCTTGTGTCTTGTAGTACAATAACTTTATAAATGTGGTTCCACTTTCAGTAAAAGTTTGAGGTCCTTTTCTGGTTTTGCCTAGAATAATCAATTTGTAATCCTCATTATTCTGTGTGTGTATATTGGGGCTCAGTTTATAGAATGTATGGAGAGTGAGAACATAAGGTCAGTGGTTACCCTGCAGGATCACTGAGAAGGGAGTTGTGGGGGACTCAGAGTATACAGAACGAGGTGCTGCTAGAGTCACGAAGATGGCTGCCTGGTATAACCTCCTCCTGCCCCAGCATAGAAGTGTGTCAGTGCTGTGTGGAACCCTGCCAACCATGTTTGAAAACAAACAAACAAACACAGAGCCAGAGCACTGAGAGGGTGGCATTAGGCCAGGGCTGTGTGTTCCTGATGGGGTGCTATAATGAATGTGGTATTTGTGTGGAGACACAGGCACAGGTGGCATACTAGTGACTCTTATGGAAAGATTTCATATGTGTAGGAACCTGGGAGAGGGCTGAGCTGTGTCATGGTCCCAGGGGAAATGGCTCAGCCAGGTATTTTCACTATTGTTATGACAAGATGCCTGTCTTAGTTACTTTTCTATTGCTGTGATAAAACACCATGAGCAAGGCAACATGTACCAGGGAACACTGAATTTGGCTTACAGTTCCAGAGGGTTAAGACTGGGTGAATAAGGAACAGCTAAGAGCTTGCCTCTTGATCCACAAGCCTGAGGCGGAGAGAGTTGAGTAGGAATGACGTCGGCTTTTGAAACTTCAAGGTTCACTCCAATGGACACACCTCCTTCCAACAAAGCCACAAGTCCTAATCCTTTCCAAACAGTTCCACCAACTGTGGACCAAATACTCAAACCTATGAGTCGATAAGGGCCATTCTTATTCAGTCCACCACAATACCTAAAATAAAAACAACTTGAAAGAGGAAATTTTATTTAAGCTCATGGTTTCAGAGGTTTCTGTCCAACATGGTGTGGGTAGGTGTGGGAGGGCATAGCAGATCTGGGGAGGTGTGGGAAGACATGCCAGCTCATTTCCTATTTTGGAATCCACGGGGCAGAGGAAGGACCAGAAGCATCATTTTAACCTTCAGAGGCCTGTCCTTAGTGACATTTTAGTTTTCCAAGTGGACCCCAAACTCCTAAAGTGTCTACCACTTTCCAAAATAGTGGGAGATGTTTCATATTTAAGCCATGACATTCAGGGTTATGTTGCAAAAGATAAAGTGAGATCCCATACTATAGCTCACATGAAGGAGAAAACCTGTTTATGAAGAAGAAAAGTTTAAAGTACATGGAAGGCATTTTATTCTTGCTCTCTCTCTAAAAAGAACATTTAATTGCATGTCAGTAACATTTTAAAGAGAGCCAAGTTGTGGTAGTCATAATGGATTACTGTAAGAGGTTAGGTTTTTGTCTGTATAAAAGAATTCTTTTAAATCAATAAGAAAAAGATAACAGAATTGAGAAATGGGCAAATATCATGAAAAGGCCTAAGTGGCTTATACACAAATGAACACTTCTCGTCTTCAGTTGGGGAACTACCAGGTTAGACAATGAGATACCATTTCACCAACCATATTTTGGCAGATAAAGATAAAGAAAGTGGTGGGCAAGGGAGGTTTTCATGCTTTTCTTATTGAGGGAAGATTGGTTAAAATCTCCTTCAGAGAGCAACTTCACAGTTTATAAAAAAGAACAGAATGTGGAACCCTGTGACCCCAACCATTTCCACTCTTAGGTGTATATGCTTTTTGTTGGCCATGAATTTGCCAAAGTTTTCCAGAAAGCCAGAAGTCATGGGATCAGACTCAGGATTTGTCCCTCTATTGATCTATCATTTGTGTGTCTTAGGATTTACAATTGGTGAGTTTATTATATTACAGTTATTTGCCCATAAGGTCCTGTGATCTGCCATTCACAAACCAGAGATCCAGCAGAGCCCATTGGCACACAGCCCCAAGAGCTGGGGTGCTGTGTGCAGCTTCCTGCCCACACCCAACAGCCTCATGGCACTGAGGGTAGGACACCAATGACCAAGCTGAAGCAGTCGGGAAGAGAGCAGTTTCTGTCACCTCTTTATTCTAGTCAGGCCCTCCCTGGATTGTTGGAGATCCCCCTAACCATGAGAGGACCATCTGCTTTACCCAGACCACGAGTCCAAAAGCATATCTTCCAAAAGTACCCTAAGAGAGGTGGCCAGAACTCACTGTGGTTAGCCAGGTGTGGCCCAGTTAATCTAACACATTAAAAGAGAAAACATAGGTCACAAGGAACATTTTTTTTAAGAAAGTAAAATGTAAGAGAAGATACCAGGGCCCTTTCTGCATTGGAGAGAATGCCTTTACTGGTGTTGTGGGGCTAGTGCTTTGGGAAATAGAGTGACTCTGGCTAAGCCCCAATGGTGTGTGTTCATGGGTCTTTGCCTCATTACTCTTTATCTCATAAAGCTGATGAGAGAAGAGGCTGTGGTAGGATTGGGGTGATAGGTCAGTTGCTAAAAATGCTTGCCTTGTAAACATGAGGACCAAAGGGAGTTTGACTCCCAGGACCCACATGAGCAACTTTGCATCAAATAACAAGGTAGGGGCTGGCAGGATGGCTCAGCCAGCTCTTGCTCCTAAGTCAGATGATTTGAGTTCAATTCTGGGAGAAAAGCAAACCCTTCAAATTGCCTTCTGACCTCCACACTCTCACTGTGGCACTTGCATGTCTATACACACAGAGACAAATAAACGTACAAATAAATCTAATAAACAACTGGAAACAATAAAAATGCAGGGTGGTTGGTACCTAAGGGATAACACCTGGTGTTGAGTTTATGTGCACATGTGTCTGCCCACACAAACACACACACACACACAAGACTGTGTGCATGTGTGCACCTCCCTACACACATACACAAGAGAGGTTGTGGTAAACACCTCTTCTGACACCCATCCCCAATCTGTACTTGTGTGTCCCTCTGTGCCACCTTGCTTCCATTTCCTAGTGGACCCACTAACCGACTGACATCCTGGCCTCACCTTTTCATGGATGATTCTGCATTTGTCTCTTCCTTGTGGTGCTGGGATTTCCCATGAGCCAGGCTGTGCTCACGGACCTGAGCCTGTGTTTTCAGTGGCTATATTGCAGACTGCTATGGGCCATGCATGGCTCATCCATCTCTCATGCACTTCTGAAATTCTTCCCAAACAAGGCTCACAACTCACCATTTTGGGTGCTGGCTGGAAGTCTGAGCCCACAGCCCTGTCTTCTGTTGGTGTTTGGCTCCTGATCCCTAATATTGGTGTGGACTCCTACAGCCTCTGGATCCATGGCCTTAGTCCCGTGCTTCATGGGTAATGGATGCTCTGAAAGTATGGGGTCATTATTTAATTCTAGTTTCTTAGAATTAAGAATTCAATTAGAATTCAAGAGTCATGGGTCAGGTGGGGTGTGCGGCTGATGGATGCTCTCTGATGCTGTCTGTCCTCTGGAGGAGGCATAAAGGAGAGACGGTGCTGGTCCTGATTATTTGTTCTCAGGTTCGGAATGTGTTTTCAAATATTTGGAAACTTCTACATTGGCATCAACTTTTTTTTTTTAAGTTTCATTAAGAGTGGAAAAAAAATAGCCAACACCCCCTTTAAAAAGATGAAAAATGTGTTAAGAAAATAGCACAGGGATCTGCAACTAGGTTGAGCCCAACATAATTAGTGTGATTAAATTGAAGGAAGTCGGCCTTTTTTGTATGAAATTTTTTATTAATGATATTCAGATTGGGTTAATTATGTCCAATTCTAATTAAGGACAGCAGTGTGCAAGCAGGCTTTCCCACACTATATTCCGTTGAGTCCCAGAGTCCCATGGGATGGCTCTGAATATAGCCCACATATCCCCAGCTGGACAATCCCCAAGAGCCATGTTAAATGAAGGCCTTGGGAAGTTCTGTAGGGAAGAAACCTATTCAAGTTGATGAAACGTGCCTCTCCAAGCCTGTTCTACCACACATGCCACCAGTTACCCATGGAATTGCTAAGCTACACCACACCTGTGCTTGGACCGGTAATTAATGACAGACGCCCCAGTGAAGATGGTTTTTGGGTGGGCGTGCTGGCAGTTCAGTTCAGCTTTGGAATGAGCTGTAACTGTACAGGGTAGGTGGGATTCTTTGGCTGCCAGTCAAGGCTCAGCCACATGCTCAGCAGGGATGGATTTTAAGATATTGTGAGGAAGCAGCTTATGTGCTGGTGCAGTCTGCATAGGCAGGCCTGAAATCCATATGGAAGGCAGTGAAGAAGGGTGGCTGGACCATCCTGGATGGGCAAATCTGCAGTCCACAGGAAGAACATCTTCCTGAAGGATGCCTCAGCTCTTCATTATGGTAGGTACTTGAATTGGGAGTGGTGCTCCTTGGGAGGGATTAGGAGGTGTGGCTTTGTTGGAGTGGGTGTGGCCTAGTTAGAGGAAGTGTGTTACTAGGGGCAGGCTTTGAGGTTTCAAAAGCCTAAGCCAGGCCCAGGAGCTCTCTCTCTCTTTCTGCTCTCTGAGGATCCAAATGTAGAACTCTCAGCGCCTTCTCTAGCACAAGGCCTTCCTGCATGCCACCAACCTTCCTGCCATGGACTAACCTTCTGAAATTGTAAGCAAGCCTCCAGTTACGTGTGTTCTTTTATAATAGTAGCCTTGGTCATGATGAGACATCTTCACAGTAATAGAAAAGTAACTAAGAAAAAGTTGGTACAAGGGAGGAGGATATTGCTATGACAGACCCGACCATGCTGCTTGTTGGCAGAAAGTGGATTTTGGGGCTTTGGATTAGGAAAGCAGTTGAACACTTTAAGTGGGGCATAATGGGCCATACTTGTTGGAGCATGGTGGGCAGTTGTGCTGGTAGCAACGTGGATTATAAGGTCCTGACTCAAGAGGTTTCAGAAGGGAATAATATTAGTAAGCGGCCAAGTGACCATTTTTGTAATATTTTGGCAAAGAATGTGACTACTTTTGCCCGTCCTAAAAATCTCCCTGAAGCTAAATTGAAGAATTTTCCATTAATGGCTTTGGAAGAAGAGATTTCAAGGCAGCCTGTCACTGACTGTGTGGAATGGTTAATAGGAATCACTCTTAGGCTGATCTATAATAAAAGGAGCTAGCTGAGCAAGGAAAATGGAAAATGTACAGTTTGAGGAGAAAAGGAGCACCAGGGAGTGTAATGGAGCTGAGTCCACAGAAAAGCAGACTGCTTAGTGGAATAAAGGGAGTGGTGACCTCAGGGCAAGATCCCACCCAGCTAAGCTTGCACCTTCTGAAAAGGAGTTAAAGAAAAGCTTCACAGTGAAGGAGGCCACCACAATGCACTATGTCAAACTTCCAACATCATCTCACAGTCTTTCCTAATCCCATCACCACTGACAGTCCAGAGTCTACTTTGAGGCTATTCTAGTTTGGTTTCTAGAGCTGTGACAAGACACTCTTGACAGAAAACAACTCAAGGAGGAAAAGGCTCATTTCATCTTACACTTTACAATCCATTGTTGAGGGAAGCCAAGGTAGGAACTCAAGACAGGAGCTTGAAGCAGAAATCATGGAGAAGAACTGACTGCTTAGTGGCTCACATGTAGGCTAACAGTCAGCTACCTTATGTAGCCTGGGCCCACTTGTCTAGAAATGGTTCTGCCCACAGTGGATTGGACGCTCCTACATCAGTGAGCAATCAGGAAAGTGCCCTGCAGACACGCCCACAGGTGAGCCTAATGGAGGCAGTTTTTCTGGTTAAGCTGTCTTCCCAGGTGTGTCAAGCTGACGACCAAGGATTACCCTTCATAGAGACGGAAGACAATCTCTTAGCTGTGAACCCCTATAAAACAACAACAACAAAACAAGTTCCGTACTTTCAATTCATAATAGCATAAAGAATACCATTCCAAAGAAGGATGGGAGCATAGCAAAGTCCACAGCAAGACCAAGACCTACCAGGGCACAGATCAAATCATACAGCTTCAAGTCCAGCATCTGAGGGAGGTGGTGGACTCTTCTGTGCTCCAACTGCATTGGGATGCCTTGCCTTCCCCCAGCCCTGCTGACTACAGCACGGGAAACCTCACTCTTGGGACAGATTCACTATATGCTTGAGAGTTTTCTCTGAGGACTCCTGTGGTCCTGACATTGTCCATATCTTGGGGTCTCCACTGCAATTTAGATTTTCCCTTTCCAGCTTCATGCAGTGGCTTCTTGGGGCCTCCTTACAGAGAGCCTGACACTGCTACATAGTGCCTGGTTTCAATGACTTTCTGGAAAATTGGTGCAAGTCTCCATTACCCCCTTGCATCTCTCGTGCCTATAAAACCTTATACCATATAGAGAACAGTATGTAGTTCTGCTGTCAGTTCATGATGTAGCCCAACTGTTTGGACGGCAGTTGAAGCAGCCTATGTGTTTCTTTGAGATTGACCCCCGGGGGGAAACACTTGCCTGTGTTCTTGCATTTGAACGGAGAAACCCCCTATAGTGGTATTCTTAGTTTAGACTCTTTTACATTAGTTTTCATTTCACAAGTAGAACCCTTTCATGGGCAAAGTCTTGCCCTCAAGATACCTATCCCTTTGTCCCAGTGTAGAGCAAGAAATTTTTCTCCACCAAACAAAGTAGTTCATTGCCTTTTAATTCAGTCTCAAGGCCTCAGGGCAGAAGCGCGATGAAGTGAGATTCTTTTCTAGAACATAACATGAATGGCCTCTATTCCCACTCCTGAGAGAGAGAGACCTTATTGCCTTCTGAAACCATATGAGCTAGACCCCCCACTATGGACATCTGTCTTGGCATTACTTTTTTTGGACTCTGTTGGAATGGCTCATTTAACTCTATTTAAAGCACTCTAGGGATTTTCTAGTCCAATGTCCCAAACTCTTCCACATTCCTCCTACAAACCGGCTCTGAAGGCCTGAGAATGGCACAGTCTGGTTTATGATAACAGCTGTGCCGCGCTTGGTGCCAGTTTTCTATGGTAGTTTTCATTGTTGTGGCAAAAGGACTTTGAGAAAGGAAGCAAGGGCTTATTTATACTTGAAGTTTGAGGGTACAGCCTCTGTGGTAGGGAAGTCACGGTGGCAAGTGACTCCATGGCGGCAGGAATGCGCGTCCGGAACTCCACGTGTTGGCACATTATGAAGTGAAGAGTGGACAAGCTGTCATGTCTCAATGAGTACCCTGAGTCGCCCACTTGCTGCAGTGAGTTTCCACATCCTAAATGGTTCCATAGCTTTCCAGACAGTGCCACCGGCTGGGGACCAAGTGTTCAAATACATGACTCCATGGGGGGAACATCTCCCATTTAAACCACAAGAGCCACCACAGGTTACTAGAATCTTATCACTGTGTGATATTTTTCCTAAATTTTTAAATTTAAAATAAAAGATGTACTATTTTGAGACAATTCCTTTCACACCTTGTTGTATACATGAGTCATTCACTGGCATTGTGTGTGACTGTCATTTTCTGATGACTGCTGTTCTAAGTTTACATGTATGTCTAAGTATGTCTTCATTTGATGAACACAGGGCCTGTTACATTTTGTGTCATTATGGCTTCTAGGAATATTCTTATATGTTGGGTGCACATGATTGCATTTCTAGGGAGTATCTCTGTGGAGATCAAAGGGAAAGGCTTTAGGATCTGAATGTGTTTGTGTTTCAGTGAACAGGACTTTAATCCATTTTCTGAAGTGGTTGTTCCAAATTCCACGTTCAGCTGTAAGTGGAAGAGTTGACTTTGCTTCACATCTTGCTACTAATTGCTGTTGTCAGTTTTAATTTTATATCTGGCAGATGTGTAGTGAGATCCTGTAGCTTAAATTTGCATTTCACAGAATACTAATGAAGTTAAATATCCTTTTAGAACTTCATTGTTTTTGGAAATCTTATTTGAAGTTACCGTGCAGGTACTTTGCTGAGTTTTCTGCTAGCTTTTCTCTTGTATCACTTTGTTGGAGTTCATATAGTCAACATGTTTAGCCTATGAGATGTGTGTGTGTGTGTGTGTGTGTGTGTGTGTGTGTTATTTTTGCTAACACATACATATGGTTATACGTATGTGGTATTATGGTACATTTCTCCAACATATATGTATATATATATATGTTGGATAAATTTTCTTTGACTTTTTCTGTCTTGGTTTCAGTGCTAGCTTTTGATGGAGGGAAAGCCAAGTTATTAGCCTTATAAATCAGGTTAGTAAATGTCCTGTTAAGGACAACTATACACACTCCAAAAACTTGAAGACATTCTGCAGTTAACTTCATGTTATAAGTTAATTAATTAATGGGTGTGGGTGTTTTGCCTACATGTGTGTCCACATACATGCAGAAGACATAGAGGACATACATGGAGGACAGAAGAGAGTGCCAGATGCCCTGGAACTGCAATTGTAGGCAGTTGTGAGCCATCATGTGGGTGCTGGGAATCAAACCCAGAAAAATAGACAGTGTTCCTAACCACTGAGCCATCATCTCTTCAGCCCCTGGAGTTAAGTTTTGCCATTTTTACTTTCAGTGTGATGCGCTTTTCTGAATGTCTTGAGTTGAAGTAGATGCCAAGACTTGCTTTCCTTTTCCTGGGTGACCAGTGGACCCAGCATATGAATCAATACCTTCATGGCTCTCTGCAGTACAGATTCTGTTTCTGATGTTTGAGCTCAGGCAGTTTTCACCTGGCCATCCTCAAAAGGGCCAAACACCATCACTCTTGGTACTGTCTGCAAGTTCAAAACATGTGAGCCCTGTTACTGTGTGCAGACTCCTCCAAGGCTCAGTTTGGTCGCCTTCAGGCCCTTTGCACTTTCTCCCATGCCGGGGTCTCCTCTTGGTCACGTGTTCCATCTGCCACCAGTCTCATGTTCGAACTATTGTTGGGTAGGAGGCCGATCCCACCACCCGGGGCTTGCTTATCTCTGTGGTGTCTCATTTTCACAAATGAAATTGCCGTGAGCATTCAGCGCCAGTGGCCTGCTTGTCAGGGTATAAACATGGCAGCGTCTTAATTACCTCACTTTTACACGATGCGATGCACTTGTGCTGTGTTTAGTCCCCCAGAGTGTTCTGTAAGTGCACTGCCCTCTTCTTATGCCTGGGCATAATGTGGCCAGCTGCGTTAGACTCCTGCTGCCTGACCTCTCCACCATGATTGATGGTACCTTGGTGTGTGAATTAAACTCAGTCCTTTCTCCCTTAAGTTGCTCTTGTCAGAATGTCTTATCACAGCAACAGACAGGAAACTGAGACACTTGCCATGAGCATTGCATAAATTACCTTCAGTCTATGTGTATAATCTGTGAAATATCGAATGACATATTTAGACCTGACTTACATCTGCAAGGTGCTTACTATGTATGTGCAAATATTCCAGAACCCTAAACAAGCCTGAAATTGAAACTACATGTGCTCATAAGTATTTCAGGGAGGGGATGCATAACCACACTGTTTGTCCTGTCCAGATGGCCAGCATCTGTCCTTCCCTGAGATACCCAGGCTCAGGCTCACTCTGTTGTCCCTGGGAACTTGGCTCTTGGTTCTCCCTGCTCATTAGCCATAGGTTATAATCTCTCCCTGGCCCCTGAGACTGCCGGAAGCTCTGCTTACTCCTGTTGTTAGGATTTGCTGCCTTCCTCCTCCAACCCCACGGCTTGCAGATTGAATTTCCATATAGCTTGAGTAGAGGGAAGGTAACCCTGAGAGATGGGTTACTGAGGCATGTTTCCTTGCTGCCAGTCCCTACCTCAGTCCCTCAGGTCCTAGTTGCTGTGGCAGCTCTCTGGTGCTCTTCAAATGTCATCAAGAGAATCTGGTTGTATTTGGTGGGGGGATCATCAGATGCAAGGCAGTGCATTGTAGCTGGGTGTGGCATGTCTTGGAAATGGTATTTTCTTCTTTCCCCACCAGGTCATGGTTGGTGGCACTAAATGGTATTTCAGAACTTGCACTTTATAGCCACACATCAAATATCCTATAGAGTACAGTGTGTATTGAATAGAGAAAGAGCCACTCCATGCTTTGCCTCACCTTTGACCCTAGCCACAGGGCTGTATATGGTGGAGGGTTCTACCCTTTCCTTAATGTAAGGGAAGATAATGATCTCAGAAGATCACCTTTAAAAACTTCTAAAGGATTGATATATGATAACTGTGCATATTTACAGGGCACTATTTAATATATGACTATATTGTGTAAGGACCACAGGAAGGAACTAAGCATGTCTATCACTTCAGACGCTCACCATTTCTTTGTGGTGAGAACATTCAAAAATCCTGTTTTAGCTGCTTTATAATGTACAAAGTGTTATTGTTAACTACGACCACTAAACTGTGTAATCGAATATGAGAACTTTTTTTAAAAATGATTTCCAGGATATGTTTTATTTTGAAACAAACACTTAGATTACAAGATTACAATGTCAAAATGAGACTGAATATGAGAACCTGTTTCTCCTCTTAGTTACAATTTGGTACTCACTGACTAGTCTCTTTCTAGTTATCAACCTCTTCACTACCCTCTAGTAACTACTGCTCTAAACTCTGTTTTCATGAGAAAACCTTTTTTAGATTCACATGTGAATGAGATCACATGGTGTTTATCTTTTTTGGTCTGGCTTATTTCAGTGTAACATATTGTTCCCTGGGGCTCATTCATATTTTGTCATGTCACAAATAACACAACTTTATCTGAGTAATATTCCATATGCTAATAATATTCCATTTTCTTTATCCGTTCTCCCACTGATTGGATATTTAGGATGATATGTACCATAGCTTCTCTGAATATTTTATCAGTGAAAGATGCCACGTGCTGTCAAGGAGGTGGAGGAAAGGAATTTCTGACACACTCTTAGTGGGGATGCTGCTTGCTACAACCATTGTGGAGAACAGTACAGAGGTTTCGCAACATACTGGAAGCTAGCTAGAGCTACCTTATAATCTAGCCATCCCACTATGTAGCCCAAGGAAATGAGATCTGTGTGCTGAGGACCTAGAGCTTCCAGGTGGAAGGTTCTCAGGGAGAGCTACTTCAAACGGCCCTTTAGCCTCAGGCATCTTATGACAGGCAATTAGTGGTGCAGGTTTCTGGCTAGTCTTTAAATGATTTGAACCTTTCTGCACTGGCTCACAGAGGACCTGTGGCAAAGATTGTGTTGTCTTGTGGATGTAGGATGGAAAAAGCTCCCCCAGTTCTGCATCATCTGCTGTTCTGTGGAGCTTCAGGCTTCTTTGTTGTCCCTAAATCAATCCTGTACCAAAAAAAAAAAAAAAAAAAAATCTGGAGGTATCACCATCCCAGATCTCAAGCTGTACTACAGAGCAATAGTAATAAAAACAGGCCTTCATTTTGCTGTTACTCAGCCAGTGCCTGGCCTACCTCATCTTGCTTCTTCTGATTTGCATATTTCTGGGCAATCCACAGCATGTAAGAATCTCTTACATATCTTGCTAAAAAAAAAAAAAAATCCAACTGATTCCTCCTCCCTGACTTTGTAGAAACCCAGGAGGACCATGGAACTCATCTTAAATTCTAATTGTTTTTCTTTTCTCAAACCATCCCTTTGATATGTGCATATCAGAGCTAGACTTTTAATCTGACATCCCCTAGCTAGGGTCTGCTTCATAAATGAAGTAAAACATTAAAGGTTTAGTTCATGGGCTGAATGGGCCATGCCTCCAGGCTCAGTGCCCACTGTGTGGGGCAGGGCAGGTAACAGACTCCCATACAGGAAGTTCTCAAATTTTCTATACAAGGCTAGAGCACACCAGCATGCAGATTTTTAAAAACTACTTTCCAAGGTGACACCATTCCCACTTCACCTATGTGAGACATAGGTGTGGAGTGTGTGTCAGCGTTCAGGTTTCAGTGAGGCTCTGTTGAGGAAATACATTTGATGAGCATGACTTTAGGCCTGCAGAGAGCACTGCCTGCCCACCGATGGCCCACCTGACCACCCCCGTTGTCAAGGGAAGTAAGGAAAGGAAGTGAGAGTCTCAGGTCCTGGCCCAGGATGTACTCTGAGGGGCTTCTGTGCGCTTCTGCAAAGCAGGCTTCTTGTTTTCATGACCAAAATTTATTTGTTTATTATGTGTTATGTGGGCATGTGTGTAGTGGTGTGTTTGGGCACGTGCACATCCTGGGACACCGGTAGGGGTCCAAGGACAACCTGTGGGAGTTGATTGTCGCCTTCCACCATGTAGGTTTTTGGAATTGAACTCAGGTCTTCATGTTCATAGCAGACACTTGTGCACCACTGAACCATCTCACCCTGTCTCACCTGTCCGCTGTAATCATGCTTAACTTCGCTAGCAGATATAAAAAGCATAGATGTGCGTCTTCCCAAGAAAGGCAGGTGAAATGACCGGGCGTCCGGACCTGTGAAGAGGGCAGTGATGACAGCCCTGCTGAGATTCTGAGGGAAGAGGTTCAGCTCTGGGCTGCTCTGCAATGTCTGTGTGTGCGGTGGTGGGTGAGAGACTGATGCTTCTGCGGTGAGGTCAGCTGGGAGCGAGCCTGGTTAGCTTCTGGTCATTTTTTTCCCCCTAGTGGAGCTGCTGCTCTCTTCCTCCTGTTTCTTGCTTTCTGAAGCTCTCATTCCCTGGATGTTCCTCCTGTTGATTTAACCCTTTGTTTTGCTTAAGCTTTCTTCTTGGTTTTGGATCTGTTTCCCTGGTCGTCCCCTTTCTTGAATATGTCATTGACTTAATTTTTTTGATGCTGCTTTGAGGCTTGCCCACGTTCTCTTACTTCTCAGGGGCTGTCACTCCATTCCTGTCCTTTGTTCTTCGTTCGGGCCCGCCTCCTTTCTGCTTTGGAAGCTTTTTCCCTCCCGGTCTGTGGTCTGTCGGAGGTATCATCAGTATTCTTTCTGTTCAGTAATTGCTTCTACTCCTGGGCTGCTGTTGTCTCCCCTGGTTTCCTGCACCCACACACCGCACCTGGACCTGGATTTTTCTTCCTCCTTCAGGCCTGTGTTCCCCAAGCCTGCGCTTTCTGGTGGTTCATTCACCTTGGCATCTGACTGAAAGCAATTTGCACCCCTGACTGCACATGAGCTAATAATCCTGGGGTCTGTCCCAGCCAGTTGGGCCAAGGTCTCTGAGGGGAGTGTGGGTATGGATAAGTTAGCATGGAGTTAACATTGGTAAAGAAGTGTGGATTTTAACTCCCCAGTCATTCCCATTGCAACTTGGCTGAGAGCTGGCTGTCACAAGCTCTTCCTCTGGAGGCGCAGTGTGATTACCTGCACTGGAAAAACCACTCCAGTGCTTTTTACCATGCTGCTGCCTGCCACACTGATTGTATCCATCTGGGTTTCCATCTCTCTGCTCCTTTTGCCCATTACAGAGTGGGAGGGATGGTGTATCCCTCCAGGGCCTGTATGGAGAATTAAGTTTCATGGACCTATGGCTAAGTGGAATAAGCTTTACTGTCCCAGGGGCCTGGGATATCCTCTTCCCAGCAGGGACAGACAGTGGGGTGGGGGGGGTAGCTGCAGAGAGTGGTATCTGGGCATGGAAGGTATCTAACGGCAGAAAGGCCAGTGAGCGCCACCTGGCTATGGACGGGAGGGCTGCAGGGAAGCTTAGAGGCCAAAACTTTGATGCTCAGAGTCCAGTGAAGCCAACCATGACTTCTGTGCAAACAGCAGGGTCCAAGAGGCATGCAAGATGGTAGAGCCATAAAGAGGAAGAACCAAATGCTGGAGAAACATCAGAGAGCATGAGCTCTACTTAATTAAGGGAGTGGTCACAACCTGGGCCACTGCACTGTTCCAGTATCACCTTGGGTCAACTGCACTGCCCCGACCCTTGATCTGAGCTGGAGAATAAGGCCCACTGCCTTCCACCTGATGAAGGGGAATTAATGCTGAGGAGTGGCAGGGAGAAAGCTGTGGGGACTGGCCAGGAACCCTGGTGTTTTCTGACTCTTGGAGACTGATGTAACCTTCCTCTGTGCAGTGGCTGGGGTTGCCCTTCCATCCAGCTGTGGTGTGGGCCCTGCAGCTGCACTGCTGGCAGTGAATTAGAAGCTGGTTCCACAGGCCCTGTGTTCACTCTGCCTTCTCCCATCCTTCCCAGAGCTAGCCCAACACTGCACCCCTTCAAGGAGAAGAGTGGCCTTTTCCTCATTTTTCTTTAGCGTAGTTCTTATTGGTCTTTATTTTTGATTAAGGATGCTATAGATAGGCAGAAGTCTGTGTTTTATCTGACTATCTGTCTCGATCTCTCTCTGGTTTTTGTTTGTTTAGATTTTCGGTTCTTTTTTGTTGTTGTTTTTATGTGTATGGGTGTTTTCTGTGCTGCATGTCTATGTACACTTGCATGCCTGATGCCTGAGGAGGCCATAAGAAAACATTGAATCCCTTGGAAGTGGAGTTACAGACTGTTCTTAGCCATCAAGTGGGTGCTGGGAATCGAACCCAGGTCCTCCAGAAGAGCATCCAGTGCCCTTAACCACTAAGCCATCTCCTGCCCTTAACCACTAAGCCATCTCTTAACTCCAGTATTTTTTTTAACTAAAGATTTATTTTATTTAATTATGTGTATCTGTGTGTGCATGT
Source organism: Lophiomys imhausi (assembly GCA_907164525.1). NCBI lineage: Eukaryota > Metazoa > Chordata > Mammalia > Rodentia > Muridae > Lophiomys > Lophiomys imhausi. The sequence goes on from CAJQZJ010032551.1 coordinate 2,874,755, forward strand.
GCATGTGTGTAGGGGTGCCTTGGAGGTCAGAGGTATCAGATTCCCTGGATCTGGAGTTGTAGGAGATTGTGAGCTGTGAGACATGGGGACTGGGCTAGAGCTCAGGTCCTCTGAAAGAGCAGTGTGTGCTCTTAATTGCTGGGCCACCTCTGTAGCCCTTTTGTTTTCTTTAAGAACATTTGGATAATTTTGTGTGACATCATGGAGGAGTACGTGTGTCCCTTATATTCTCTCTCCCCTCTCTTATAAAGCAAAGAAACAAACAAACAAAAAAAAAACCACCAAACAAAACAAACACCTAGGAACCAATCATTGAGGCCCACGGTAAGATGACCTTGTCCATGCATCACCTCTGAACACTATTAGAAGAAGCCGTTTGCTTTCTCCATAGCTCAGGGCCTGCAGTCAATTGGGCTCTTTCTTCTCCCTGGAAACTTCATTGTGGGGATTAAATTTCAACACCTGAGACCTTGGGGAACACACACCTTATCCAAAGCTTAGCAGCATACACAGCTGGTGGTGGTGGGCTTTATGGGCTGGGATAGCATCCCAGAGACTTTGTGGCGTTTGCCTCCTCAGGGAGAGCTACCCTGCCAGTCCCATCAGGAGCTCTGCCTCATTTGTGTTAACTGCAACAGAGCTTCCCTGAGCTGCTTTACTAGGTACCATGTAATGAACACGTTCCTGCTAATGAACATTTAGATTGTTTCCTGATGGTTGCTCTTACAAACAGGATGCTTGTGGGCTAATGATTCTCTCGAGGAAACAGCAAGGAAGTGGAATGGCTGGTTCCTCTGCCTCCCGAAGCACCAGCAGATGAGGCCATGTTGCCCCCAGTGTGGCTTGTGGCATTTGGTGCTGATTCTGGAACTTTGGTTAAGTGAGATGGAGGATTTTGATTCTGTGCTTTCCCAGATTTTTATGAGGTCAATTACACCAGCTTGTCTCTCTCTTTGGTCAATTATCTTTATGTATTTTTTCTTAATTCTCATTGGGCTAATTGTCTTTATTTTTATTTTAATTGATATGCACAGGGAGGTGGTTCTCAACCTGTGGGTCAGGACCCTTTTCACAGAGGTCACCTAAGACCATTGGAATACACAGAGATTTATATTACGATTCATAACAGTAGCAGAATTACAGTTATGAAGTAACAATGAAAATAATGGCTGGGGTTCACCACAACATTAAAGGGCAACAGTGTTAGAACGATTTAGAACCACTGGCATAGGCCATGTTGGTACCCATATGGCAGCTGTTTTCTTCCAAGCCATTGTTTGTGATCTGTCTTTTTTGTTGTAGCTCTGTAATTGTTTCCTTCTAGTGCAGGGTTAAAATTTATTTGTTGTCGTGGTTAAATAGTTGACCTGATTCTCATTTAGCAATCACAAATAAGAAAATTTAGAAAAGAATATTGCATTTTTTGTTTTTTTTTATCATCAGTATCATCAAAATCCTTTTTCTTGAAGAGCACTATTACGGTGTACTTGGCATACAGAAGCTGTGCCTAATGAACTCGTGCGACCTCTTAGTCTGAGAGATGGGCCAAAGCATGCGTTGCTGTCACTGTGTCACTGAGGTTTATGGCACTGACATCCACTTGCAGAAACTGTCCCCCCCCCTCTTTATTTTTGAGATACAAACACTTAATAGAAAATCTGCCTTCCTAGCCAGTTTGGAGTATATGGTACAAAGTTAGCTTTGCTTTTGTAACATAACTGTAGAACATGCTGATTTGCATAACTGAGGCTTTGTGTCCTCTGACCAGCCCCTCCCTACCCACTCCTGCTTCATATCTTCTGGTCACCACCGCTCCTCTCTCTGCTGCCTGGAGTTTGCCTGGAGTAGATCATGCCAGTGACAGCATGGGATTCATGGCTGCGTGCCTGACTTACGGCCTTGGACATGGCTCTCCCCAGGTTCATCTGCTGCCATAAATGGGAGGAGTATCTTCTTTCTGAAGGCTAACACTGTCACCTGTGTATGCCATGTCCTCTTTCCCCATCCACCTGCCCAAGGACATGTTGTAGGCTGTCTGCGTGGTGGAGATACTGTGAATGATTCTATAGCGAACTGTGTGGGCAGACACTTCTTCCATACCCTAAAAATTCATTGTCTTTGACGGAAATATGGTTGCTAGGGCATATTAGAGTTTCCCTTTTAGCTTCCTGAGGGCTCTGCACACTGTGTGTTCTGTAGGTGTCATGCTAATTTACATTTCCCCTAGCAGCTCACAGGGTGGCACTCCTTTACCACCCAGCCCACCTTCCCTCTTCTGTCTGAGCAGCCTTCCTCACAGGTGTCAGGGGTTTCTGTTTGCTCTTACCTGATGGAGGCCACTCTTTTCCTTGATGACTGTGAGATCTGTCATTCACAAAGGACTTCCCTGTGGGGAGTGAAGTGTTCTAGGGTCATCTGCTTACCACGTTAGCCTCTCTACAATTTGCTTTGGTGAAAAGCTTGGGGGCAGATATAATGTTTTAACTGAAAGGGTTACAAAGATTATCGTCTCCTCCCCGACCATCACCACATACGGATTCCCACATGTGCTGGGGTTACCCGAAAGCCGACCATCACCACATACGGATTCCCACATGTGCTGAGCTCTTGTGGAAGGTCTTGGATGCTTCTGTCTATTCTTATGGCAACAAAACTTTCCTGGTAATTTATTTTTCTGTCTTTTGTTGATGTCCTGTAGTGTTTCTCCAGCCACTTCGTCTGCTGTCAGGGCTTCGTTATTCTCACTGGGGATTCTGCTGAAGCTTTATAAATTGATTTAAACCAAATTAAAATATTTACAGTATTCTTTCATCCCAGGAACATGGTGTATATTTTCATATGTCTTTATCATTTCTTTCTAGATACTTTATAATTTTGTTCCCATGAGATGCTTTTTTTTTGTCACATTTTCTAACTGCTGGTGCATAGGACAGCCACTGAGTCTGTATATCGAAGCATTTAGCATCTGGTTGAACGTCTTTCTCAGCTGTACTGTTTCGCCTGTCCATTCTGAAAGACAGCCTTCTTGTGTGACAGGTAGTTCCCTTGGTTCTACTCTTCACGATCTCTACAGGGCAAGGTTTGTCCTGTGGTGGCAGCTGTAGCTGGAATGACCTGTACAAAACTACTCAAGAACAGCGGCAGCTGGTGGCCTGCTCCTTGTCCCTGCCCCTCCCCTTACAGAAAGCCTTCTGTTGCTTCCCTGTCAGTCATGGTGTTCTGATGCATGTTGCTGCTAGATCACCTCTACAGTTTCAGAAAGTTGCTTCTCACTTTGTTTTTTAAAAAGTGTGTGTGTGTGTGTGTGTGTGTGTGTGTGTGTGTGTGTTTGTGTGTGTGTGTGTGTGCAGGTGCCCTCAGAGGCTAGAAGAGCAGTCAGATGCTCTGGACCAGAGTTATAGGTGATGGTGAGCTGCCTGATGTGGGTGCTGGGAACCGAAGCCTGGTCCTCTATAAGAGCAGAAAGTGTTAACTGCTGAGCCATCCCTCCAGCCCCTTGATTTACTCTTAAATGGTTGCTTGCTTCTTGGTTGATTGATTGACAGAGCCTCACTTTGCAGCATCAGCTGGCCTATAACATTTATTTTTAACCAGGAACAGGTTAGGTTTTATCAAACTGTTGGTCCTACAGAGCTTCGCTTGACCTGTTGTTTTGTCTGAGGCACTGACGGATGGTAGAGGAATGCCGGTGGTGCGATTCATCTTAGCTGAAGGGTATTTTCCATTTTATTGAATTTGAACATTTCTCATTCGCAGTAGGAGCAGAACCAACAGAGACACAGCCCTCACCAGATCTACTCAGTCTTTGCTGTTGACATTTTATTTGTTAACATTTGTTTTTTTTTTCCTGAAAATCTTAAGGTCATTATAGCCATCCATCATCATTTGTGCAGGAGGTAGAAGCCATGCAGTAGGTTAAATAGCGAGAGGGTTGTATAACCTGATTGAGCATGGTAAGAGAGTGAGTGGCCCGAAGACAGAGGCGGCATTGTGCTGGTGCAGGGCTGAGCAGGAGTGCTCAGGTTCTGAGACAGGATGTGATTGAGCCCCCGAAGGGTTCATGTGTTAGAAACTCCATCTCCAGCTGATGGTCCTGACAGGTCGTGAGGTCCTTCAGAAGTCATCCCAGGAAGAGGTGGCTCAGTTATGATCTTCTAATGTGTGTCTGGGACAGGGAGTTTCCACATGCTGTTCAAGCCTGATGCCCCAAGTTCCACCCTTGGAACCGCATAAAACTGGAAGGAGAGAACGAACTCCACTTGACCTTCACGTATGTGCACCAGCACCCACATCCTAACCCCTGCACTCACACACGTTGCACATATGATAATAATAACGTTTTTTGTTTTTTTTTTTAAAGGTAAGGGTGAGGGTGGTTGAGAAAGGTCCCGCGGTCTGCCACAGGCCTCCACATGCACACACACCGCCGAGAGACATAACCTCAGCGGCTCTTCCAGCTCATCTCCCAGAGGCCCGACTTCTAAATAAGATAGCTGGATTTGAGGGTGGGGCTCGGTGGGAGAGTATTTGTTGATCAAATGTGAACCCTTGGGCTAATCCCCAACAGTGGAGAAACCCACAGACAACACCTCCAATCAAGTTTCCATCCTCTGACGCCTCACAGTGGGGTTTAGGTTGCAATACACCATCCAAGCCATAGCAGCCCAGTGGCAAGCTAGGGGCTGTTTCTCCAAAGAACAGTTTCTAACAGGCAAGAGCCTCGGTTTGCTTTATTCTCCCAGAGGCTGGCCTGGCATTATCTTGTGAGAACTTTCTGCTTGCTGGGGACACTGTGTGTCCTCATGTCTGCCTTGTCAGGGCACGGAGGAATGGCTGAACAAATTGTGCCTCAGACTGAGCACTGCAGTGCCTCTGGTCCCCACTCAAAGGCAGGTGACTCCTGCATACAGGTGGAAAGAGAGCGCTTCCATGTGATTGTGTTGCCCTTCAGATAAACAAGGGGAGTCCTCAAGTATCCTGTCTCTTCCTCTTTGAAGAGTGGCACAGAGAGTATGGCTTGTTTTCCACTGTAGAGGGGAATCCTGACCTGACATGCTTCAGGCCACGGAGTCCTCAGAGGATACAGAGAGACGCCGAGGGTTTGTTATGGGTAGGTATCCTGTCTTCTTCTTCTTTTCTTTTTATTTAAATACTTTATTATTTTTTTTCTTCAAGTTACATCTCAGTCACAAACCCCTCCCTATTCCCCCTTCCTATCCCGCCCTTCCACCCTCTTCCCCCCAGAAGTTTCCCCTTTCAGTCCAACAGATGGTTCCTTCTCTTTTTTTTTTTTTTTTTTTCGAGACAGGGTTTCTCTGTGTAGCTCTGGCTGTCCTGGACTCGCTTTGTAGACCAGGCTGGCCTCGAACTCACAGAGATCCGCCTGCCTCTGCCTCCCGAGTGCTGGGATTAAAGGCGTGCGCCACCACCGCCCGGCTGGTTCCTTCTCTTATAACAGTAAATATTATACAAAACAACAGATATAAATATGCCACATTTATGAGAGTTAAATGGTCCAGTATACCTTCCCAATGTCCAGTTTATACATATTTGGCCCCTGACTTTAACATTCTACTATCTAACCATCTCCATGAGTTTAAAGGTCTATATCTGACTCAACATTCATACTAACTTGCAACACACTTTTAAGAGTATCTTCTTAGATGTATAACACCCTCTTGATTCCTAAACAACTCAAAATTTAACTATGAGACTCTAGCTGTCTATTCTTCAACCACCTCAGAGACCTGAGAGGGATAAATATATCTGCTTATATAGGAAGTGCAGGGCCTGCAGCTTCCGAAACTAAGAAATGACATACCAGTGACTGCCTGGACAGTTCCCATTTTCTCTCCATACATTCCTGCATCAGTCTTCAGCCTTTGGGTCCTGCTTCTCTGACAGACATTTGTTGTAGAGCAGGGATTATGAAGGACTTACCTACCCTGTCTTGGCAGAGTTAGGCTGTCAACTTCCCTGCTACCAAGTTTTGTCCTTTTTGGACAGCAGTCTGTCTGCAGTTGGTGCAAGTGGTTTTTTCATGCCAAGAGATAGGCATGCTTAACCACAATTGAATAGATCTTTGTATATTGATACAAAATTAAAGGTAACGCTTCCTAATGGTATCATACCTAGAGATACTTAAAATTAAAATGTGAAGCTCTGGCCTCTTGATACCAACCGTCTAAAACGGTCTAGGATAGTTAAGTAAAACAAATTCCTAGTCATGCAAACATGTCACTTTGTTAGCTACTATGACAGTCTATCACAGATATTCTCTAAACTACCCAATAATCAAGTTGCTAAGAGACAAGCAACATTTGCTTATCTAAATACAAGAGATGGATAGGGCATCTTCAAAAACCCCAAGAGATCTGCAGAATATGGCATTCAAAGATGTTATCTTAAATTAAGATTTTCTTTTTTTTTGATATCGAGACATATCAGCTCCTGACAGCACCCCCTATTCTACTCCAAGTAGAAGATAAGCATCGAAGAATCTCCACTGTAAGATGGTTGAATTAGCGGTTTCCTGTCTTCTTACTGCTGGGTTCCCTACTAGGCAATTTCTCACTGAGGCTGCCTTCTTACCTATAAGAATCCGTCAGCACAGAGTTGTCAGCACCATGCTCCCTGTGATGGATTTTTGGAATGCTAAGGTGATTGTGAGTTCCACAGATATATTCACTGTGGAGATCAGAATTGCCTTAGTCTGGATAAAGAACTGCAAAGATGTACTACTGGCCCAGCCAGGAAAAGGCACCCTGCTTCTGTGCCTTTTTCTACAGGTTGGTGTGGAGGAAAAGACCTTTTCTGGGGTGGTGACTCCACACCATATACCAGAGGCTGATCTGATTTTCTCCTACAACAATGTCATACCTGAGACAGCAACTAAAAATGAAGTCACTATCAGATCATGTCTATGATAGCCCACAAGCCTTATCTAAGTCTTTCGCTTTTGCAGAGGTCAAATCAGTGAATTAAGTAAGAGGGTGATAAGAATCAGTAACCCTGTTCAGTTTGTCATTGACGGCAGTATGGATTTCTGTACTGCCCCTTTGTCCCCCTCACACAGACCAAACATGGGAATTTATGTTCATTTTACTATCTCAGGAATGCAAAGAAGTTCTAGAAACTCCCATGTAGCCCTGCCCACAGTAGCAGCCCCCTTTCCAATAGGTCAGAGAAGTGCTGAGTGGATTCTGTCAGTTGCAAAACTTGTTTATTCCAATTGAATATTCAGGAATTGGGGAGAATAACCCCATAGTGGGTCCATGCCCCAGCTGAGCTCACTGTGAGTCAGAAATGAAATTAGGCCCTTATTTTAATTGATGTCACCAGAAACTGTCTCTTGCTCATCTCCTCCCCCTCCCCCTCCCCCTCCCCCAAGGTGTAGCTGGTACCCCTGCCCCCTTCACAGTCTTCTAGAAAGTATTGTCAGTCCCTTTGTGGAACAGTTGGCCATGGTACGGCGCTTTCTCAAGGGACTGCCTCCCCTTCAATATAGGGGCTTGAGATGTGCTAACTGACCATGAGTATGGAATTGGGAGAAATCATGATTCCCTCCTTCGGAGACTGAAGACCATTTTTCTGCCCATCTATTTGTCCCAAGTCACTGTGGTTAATCAGCATATTCCAGAGATGACGTCCCCCCTCCCCTTAAGGGAAAGCATTCCCACTGTGGCTATAGCCCTGTTTTTCCTTATGGCTGACATGCCCTCCTTTTGGCATCTGGCCACTACTATTCAGGGCATCCAGAAACCTATCTCAGTTGTGGCCTTCCTCGCAGTCTAGAGAGCAGAGCAAACATAGGCATTTCAGGGATGCAGTTATTCACCTCACAGGTCTTTTTCTTTGTGAAGAGTGCCTTTGGGGCCTTCCCAGAAACTTAGCTGGGGTAGGTGTTCATGTCCCACTAATATAAATCATCCCAACAGTATTATCTTTAGATTTCTTCCTCCCTGGGGTGACAGAGAAGCTATGACACTGGAGGTTATCGAAGGCAGACCATCTTCGTGTCCACGTGACTTGTGGTGCTCACCTGGCTTCACAGCCTATTGGACTTATCCCTAATTATGGGTGTCATGGTAACAAATAGTGATGGGGGGGTCTTTTTTGAGAAAATGAGCATCTCTTTGAAGCACTAATCCTCAAGTAAAGATTCCATGAGGTTGTCAACATAAAAGTCTCTCCTCAGACACCTCTGGGAGAGTTATGTCTGGAGGCAAGGGAGTGTCAGCATGGTTTGGATTTCAGTGTAATCAGCTTCATTTGGATCTAATTAGAAGTTTCCGCTCCAAGTTCCAAGGTCTTGCTCTTCGCTTGTCATTGCCATGACATAAAGTTTGGCCAGTTTGTGAGTTCTTGTTGTCACTCAGCAGTTTGCATGACTCGATTTCGTGTGTGATGAAATCTGCCAATAACAGCCATGTGGCTGCAAGAAATTCTTTCAGGGCCACTGTGGAAGGTGTCTGAGTCTCAAACCGTGGCTTGGTGAGTTCAAAAGAATCCAGCCTATCTCAGTCCATGTAGCCATCCCTCCTGCCTCAGCAGTAACACGCAGGAAGCTCCTAGTCATCCTAAAATGGTGGCACTTGCCTCTTTAACACAATGACACAACGGCTGCAGTTGGTAACGACTGAGTGTGATACCATCGTGTGCTGAGAGACACAAGCATGCCAATTTTCCACAGGCAAGAGTTCGGCATGGCCCTCAAGCCCAAGAAGGCCGTGAACAAGCTAAGCTGCAAACCCGACCTCCAAGGGATGTTTTTTTCTTTGGACAACGCTAAGTTCTCTAGCAGCTTGCGTCCAATCAGGAGATAGAAATAGCACAGAGTTAAAGAGAGGACATCATGTAGAGAACGATTAACTATGATAAAATAGCAATTTTAAGGTACAGGGGCATTGCTAGATATGGTTGTGCATGCTGGAATCCCAGCACTTGGTGGGCTGAGGCCAGAAGGTTCCGAGTTCCCAGCCAACCTGGGGTGAGACATTGTCTCAAACAAAACAAAACAAAGCAAACAAAACACAGAAAAACAAAAACAGACACAGCCAAGAATAGAAAAGGAAAAAGGCAAAAACCAAATCAATGTTCAAACAAAAAAGTATAGAACTCTACTGTGGAATCATAAGGCTAAGAATGCCAAATAGAGGAAAACATGGAAGGCTCAGGCTGCGCTGGGGAAGGCATTTTCAGCCTGTACACGTCACAGAAGGTTGCCGGTCTCAGCAGGTCAGAGCTGACAGGAACAGCACTGCCTGGAGGTAAAGGGGGTCAGTTCAGGCTCCAGCAGGGCAGAGAACAGAATTCCATGGAGAAGTAGGGAATATGTGGATTGAGCAGTTAGGATCTCCTGACCAGATGCTCATGGGTTTGCTGACAGAGTGCAGCAGGTGAGAACAAAGCTTCAAGTTCGCAGTTTCCCAGGTATGGCCTGAGCTGGGAATGGCAGCTGACCTCTTCTTCCTGTTCTCTATCAAGAAGGCATAGAGCTTAAAGGAATTCTGGGGTTCGTCACAGAGCATGCACGGGAAGACGTATTTTGAATTGCAAGGCAATAAAGTGATAACTGGTACAATCACTTTGTCATTTCTCGTTTTGCCACATTCTTACTCAGTGAATGTGGCGGGCACAAATTGCCCTTTATGAAATGTAAGATTCCCTTTGAAGTTTAATGTTACTCATTCAGGGCTGCTTAAAGCTCAGTATGTATGTGTGTGTGTGTGTGTGTGTGTGTGTGTGTGTAAATGTTTAAAAATTGTATTGGGTACAGAGTTCTAAGTAAACCTTGTTAATTGTTAATTAGGTTTTTATGTCCTGCTTATTCTTACCTTTTTAATTTGATCTCTGTAAATGTTTCCCATGTGGATGGTGGCTGTCAATCTCCCCTTTGCTCACTGCCATGTGCATTTTGAAGGTATGCTGCTAAGTGGATTCAGGCACTAATTCTTTTGTGTATTTGTATATTTCTCTGTCCACATCTGTTTCGCAGGATCGTCATCACTGAACCTGCTTCATTCTCATTAGCACTTGCTTGGTAGATTTCTTTCATCCTCACTTCTTTTTGGCAGTCCTCAACTGTTTTGTTCTGGGCACAGGGATCCAGGCGTCTCAGTTTGAAAACAGTCTGAAAATCCTGCTTTTCAAGTGTGGAAAATGCTGGGCTAGGGTTGGCAAAGCATGTACCCATAGGGCATGCTGCTTAAATAATAGACATGCATTTTTATGGATGCTCGTGAAAACAGAAAAAAAGGGAGTGTCCTCAGACCGGTGTAGTCATCAGTGGTATCCACAGGGACTTCGCTTCAGGAACTCCATTGAGTGATCAAAATCAGTGAATGCTGAAGTCTCATATATCATGGTGCAGTGTGTGTGTATTAATATTTATTATATATAATATATAATAATATATAATATATATTATATTTATATAAATATATATACAGATATATACATATTATACACATCCATCCATGAGCTTTAGTTTCCTTAAAGTGTAACAACATGGATGTTGTATAAGTAGTTGTTAATGCTTTATGGATTATGACAGAGTGCCTGTATGTGTTTAGGAATGGCAAAACTTCTCTTTCAAGTACTTTCAGTCCTCAGCTGGTGGAGTTCTTAGGTGAGCAGTCCATAAGTAGAGAGCCCTGACTGGAAGATTCTAAGATGCGTGGGAGCCATCCACAATGTTTTATGCGAAGACAGGTTCCCAGACCTGCCTCCCAGCATTTCCAACATACAGGTTTAGTCCCTGCCATGGTTTTCTGTCTACTTCAGAGTCATTTTAAGAACAAGTATCACTAGTTGCCTTGGAAATTCAGGGAACTCTAGATGTTTGGGAGAGTAAATAGACCGTTTATAGGCTATCGGTCCATGAATGGTATTTACTACAAGCTTTTAATTATGGGAACTTGTCCTGAATTCTACAGATGGAGGTCCTTTAGATGCTCTGGTGAGCTGGTATTTATGTGTGTATGACAAGAATGTCAGTGTTTGAAGATTGGGTAAGCACATTGACCTCTGATGAAGACATCTACTGTGGAGTAAATAGGATCTGGTTTTTGGAAGATTTACCCTAAAGAGGCACCCCATTCCTGACTTGAGTCTGTGTGGCAGGGCTTTCTTGGACCTGCCAGTGGTATAAATAAGGCACATAAGACACAGAGATTTAAAAAAAAATAGTTTAAAGCTTAGGCCTTTCTCTGGGGCAGATTCTTAGTTGCCATCTGAATTTAAACCAACTATTCTCTCCTATGACGCACCATGTGGCTCCCTCTCTGCTCCTTTTCACACCCATCTCTTCTCTTCCATGTCTGCTTCCAAAGCTCCAGCCTTTGCTTTCCTCTCCCAGCTTCCCTCTCCCTTGGAAGTTCCACCCTCCACTTCCTGCTCCAGTTATTGGCCATCAGATCTTTAGTACAACCAATCAGTGAGAAGTTGCCTGATCTTCAAGTATCTGAGCAGGTGCGGAAGGATAAATATTTACAAATATAAAACTGGGGATGGGCCATAGAAATGACAATACCAAAATCCTGCCCACACTTAACTCTCTGCTGGTTCAGAATTAATAATTGAAAATTCAGAGAGATTCCTTCATACAATGTGAGGGAATGTTACCCCAACAGGTCTGAGTGACTGAACTGGGGTTGGTATAGCATCCATTACCAAGTACCACTGACCAGCATCTGCTACCTGGTGTATGTTATCCTAGCTCTAAACCCCAGGGTGGCTACCTGCTGAAGGAGAGGCAGAAAGAAAGTGGGGAGGGGTGCATGTGGAAGGGACGCTGTCTTGGTTCTAAAACAAGGAAGGTAGTATTAACAGCTTGGCCATGGGTTTTCAGCAAAGAGGCTGTCTTTGGAAGGGATAGGGTACCTGGAGGATGTTAGGAAGCATAGAAAGAGATGATACATACACTGGAAAAGTGATGTTGTCTTATTTGCCCTGGCTTGCTGGTACTCTTGGCTGATGTGTGTTGAAGATAGAGTAATGCCCATGCATTTGTGGTACAGTTTGACATGGCAGCTTTGTTAGGCTATGTGGCTCTGGTGGTTGGCCCAAACATCAGTGTATTTCTGGGACTATACATCACTGGACTTTGAGAAAAGTACCCTATCCTCCACAGGATGGACAGATCTCATCCATTCACTGAAGGCTTTCTAGGAAAAGACCAAAGTCCTCACAGAGGAAGGAGTTATACTCAGGGCTGCCTTCAGACTCAAGATTACATGATGAGACCCTGTTACAGTCCTTAGCTCACCACCTGTCACTGAAAACTTCAGACTGACCAACCTTCACAAACATGTGAGCTGTTTACTTAGAACAACTCTGTCTACATACCTCATTGGCTCTCTCCTGGAAAATTTACAGAAAATGCCCAATTCCTCAGCTCTTCATCTGGTGATCTACAAGATTATCACTCAACTTCTACCTTGGAACAGTGTCAGATTCAGAAAAGAGGCATCCGCTCTTAGACCCTTCATTCCCCAAATGACACTGACTGCCTTGCTCAGTGCTCCCTATCCACAGGCCTGCAGCTCTACGCTTCCTCTTGGCAGCTTTCATGTCCCCAAGGCTGCACATTTGAGACCCAGTCCTGAGCCTTCTGAAGGCACAGACCCACACCACTCTCTAGGCCCAGATCCAGCCCTGTGGTAGGAATCCCATCAGTGGTGTCTAATGCATGCAGACAGGCCAGACAGGTAGATAGAAAATGAATAGTTAGGACATGTATGATGAGGGCTGTATCCTCTGCTATAGTGAGAGAGCCCCATTGCAAGGCCTGACTTCCTGCATGTTAAGAAATTAGACCATCCTCCCTTTCCTTCCCTATCTGCCTGAGCAGCCAGCCTGGCTCTGAGGCTGTGTCTGGTCCCCCACTCTACACGTTGGATCAGAATTGGAATGTCATCAAAATGCTCAAGGGATATGTGTGCATGGGGTGGGTTCAGAAGCTATGGAGTGAGACACCTTCATATGCCAGAAATTGACAAGACACCTGCATCTCAGCCCTCCCCTCTTTGATGTCTTTCTTGTGTTGGGCACCCTTGCTTATGTGTCCTTTCTTGGTTTACATTCTAAGCCTTCTAAGCATCTGAAATTTTCTCCCTTCTCGACCATCCTTGTATTCCCTCACTTCATAGACCTTTCAAGGGTTTTGACCTGTTTAACCAACTGTCTAGATTTAGCCAAACCAAATGTTAAAAGATAGTCTTCTGAAAGACCACCCTCACATCTGACAAGTACAATACAGATTGCAATGAAAAAAAACCCTAATTTGGTAATTTTCTAGAAAGATTCATGGACCCAAGGAAAGGACTAAACTTAAAGGTCTAATTAAAACCAAAGTAAAAGAAGAGGCATGCAGGATAAAGACTGTGAGACTTCTAAACTCAAAAGCTTCCGTTACCCTCAGGGATCTTTGATTCTTCCATGCCCTGAAGTGTGATAATAAACAAGGTTTGGCCATCAAGGAAGGCTCAGCCGTGCTCCATTATCCACATTGTTTATCGGGGCTTCATTGAGTGGGTATGATTGATTAAGTCACTGGTTGAACTTCCCCTCCAGCCTCCCTGTCCTCACTTCCACATGTCAGTTTGTGTCAGATTCAAAGCCCCCCCCCCCCAGTTCTACAACAGCTTGGTTGCTCCCTTAGGGGTGAGCAGTCTGTGGCCTTGAGTTACAAATTCAGGGACCCATCATAATTAGTAGAATCACTTCTTCCATTGGGAAATCCCCCAGGGTTTTCAGAGTCCCCTCACAGAAGCCAACGACAGAGGTCACCTAGTTGTGTATCACACAAAGGCTGATTGGTGTTAATAAGGAGCAAGTAAAGGCTACATGACAAGGCATGGGGAAGGTTGCGTACATGTATGTGTTTTACTCCAAGAGTTATGCTTAGAACCAGGCTGCCTTCTGCCTGGTTTGTTTCTAACAGTTTGTTAGAGCACAAAACTGTTCATCCCAGCAGAGTAACAACATGCTATGATAAATCCCAGATGTGAAAGTGCATCAGTACGTGTTGGGGAGGGTAGGTTGCTGAATTCTGCCATGAACTTTCAGCTTGCCCTGGAGTGGTACCCAGGATTTTCCAGTCCTGATAAGTTCCAAGTTGATGTGGCTGCTTCTGATCCAGGGACTATCACTAAAACACCATTGAAATCCTTGGGTGTTCTTCACTTCAGAGTCTTGGCCATGCCTTTTAGTTTATGATGATAGAATGGAGAATTTGGCAGGAGTAGAGATTACTTCTTCAAGTTGCCAATGGGCTCCTTCCTGCCCTTCTGTCTCTCCCGGGGCCTCTGCCCAGCTGTCAATGGGGATTCAGACTCCAAATCTAATGGCTCACTGGATTGTGAGAGAATTTGGTGGGTATGTGTGGACAGGTCTTGCAGAGGCCACTGCCCTTGACTTCTTTGAGTGTCAGTTCATTGGGCTCTGGAGAGGGACATCAATAGCCTAGATTTTGGAGTCTCTACCTTCAAGGAGTGCCCTTGACAGCGATCCTGTCCTTGCATCATAAAAAGAATCCAAAGCCTGATTCCTTTGGGTTTCTGAATGTCCTTCCCTGGAGACACTGACTTCCCTTTGGTCTGGCAGAGGCCACATACTAGTCCAGGAATTCTGTGAGGGAAGACAAACTCATCATTGGATGAACTGGATGGTTCATTAGAATGTTTAGTAAATAGCCTTCAGGCTCTGAAAATGGGATAGTCTGGGGAAGTTGTCATATTTGGCTGATTTCGGCAGGAAACAGAAATGGAACGTTATTTCAGGTAGGGTCCTGTCACCCACCTCTATTCTGTTCATCACTGTGGACATGCTTTTGAAGTTGGGAGTTCTCTGTCATGGTCAGTGGCATGGTGGGGATCAGGGATGGGTTGCATTTTAGTCTCTCCCAGATCTGCAATCTTTCTACCCACTTTTCTGAGATGTCGCCATAGACTTAAAAAAAAAAAAGAAAGATTTGCTTATTTTGTGTCTTGGGGGCAGTTCGTATATGTATGTACCTACACCATGTATGTGCAGTACCCACAGAGGGTAGAAGAGGGTGCCAGATCCCCTGGAACTGGAGTTTCAGGCCCTTGTTGTATTCCCAGGGTGGGAATTGGGAACTGAACTTGTGTCCTCTAAATGGGCATCAAGGACTCTTAACTGCCCAGCCATCTCTCTTATCACATAGACTTTTTATTATTAATTCCACGAATGTAGGTGCTGAAGGATGGACAGGGGGTTCTGTCATCCATCACATGACAGCTAATCTGTGTGACACTTTGCATTTAAAACAGTGACTCTTGATGGCATTTGGAGCACATGTTGAAAGCATCGTACATTCTCGGTTCCACCCAAGCCCTGCTGCATCATACCTCCTGGGAGTTGTTCCAGCTCTCAGATGACTGTCTCACAATGGAGCTCTCAAATGTGAAATAGAACAGAGGTGGCATGAGGGGACAGAGAGAGCTGAGATGGAACATGAACAATCAAGGATAACGATGGGACACTTTCCCAGTTCCAAGCCAAGGACCAAAGGTTTCACCCCTGGTAACATCATTTACCTGGCCATGACAATATCCTTTGGGGATCTGAAAGGGACTCTAGGAAGCCAGAAGGGTCCAGGGTCATGTGTCCCTGCAGGGAAACCCCAGACTCATGTTTCATTGTAACCAGTCAGCTACAACTTGTTGCCTGACAGGGGGATATGATTTTTTTTTTATTTTTGTCTTGAAAAGTCTCAGCCAGGGCCTTTCCTTGAAAGTGCCCACTGTCTCTACTCCCAGCATGCTGTTCTTGGGGAGAACATGTTTTTCCCAAGACAAAGGTTTTCTACAGGGAATTCAGAGACATCTTCATTGAAGAAGGATAGCATTGGCAGAAATGCTCTCCTGAGGAGAATGTCCCAGGAGGCCACAGGACACCTGACACAGGTCCCTGTCAGGCCAGGAGGGAGGGCTACTGTCCTGACCCCAGTGTTAAAGATCAACTTAGGAGAGTCTGGTGGGCTCCCTGTCAGCTGAGCCCAGAAGCTTGGGCATCATGTCCACAGCCAAGGACATGAAGGTCTCCCCATTGGGTTATAACCAGAGGCTCAGAGGTGACGCCCACATCTCTTCTGCAACAATCCCCTGCTCTGTTCCCTCAGGGAACATTTGTGTAAAGTCTGCTGTGCATAAATATAACTGGATCATTTAAAATAAGCAAGGAGAAACTGATTGCTTAAAGATACCCCTTGGGAGATTTGTATTAAGACTTGACAAAGTGATAGAATAGACCGTATCATATCCATTCGGAAGTTTCATTTCAGCATTCTGAGTTTTCCTTCACCCCCTGCTATCAGCCATCACTGAGCCCCAGAGGGGAGCTTCTGACAAGAGACCCAGCTCCTACTGCACTGGCTTTGGACTGTGTAGGTGTTATCACATACAGTTGTCACCATGGGTGGGGAATGCAGGGCTGTGCAGGTCATTAAGATCCTTTGTAAGTGAGGGCCTGGGGCAGGCAGGGAGAGGCAGCTAGCATTAGGTGGGACTGGGAGGAAATGAGAGGGACTGCCCTTCCCAAGGATCGTGACCTCCTATGGCCTAAGTCCTGTCCACACTCCTTGGGACTCTGCTCCAGCTAGACAGCTAATACTGTGATTCTGTCTCTGTACTGTCACATTCAAGTTGCATTCTGGTAACTTCTGTAGTACCTCTGAAAAAGCTCCCTTTCTGGGCCCTTTGTGCCCTAGATGCAGAAGGGTAGCTTTGGGAGTTGACAAGGACCTCTGCTGTGGAGGACCAAAACGTGTAGGGAACTGGAACCACAGGCCTGGATGGTTAGTTTGGGAAAATGAGTTTATGTTTTTCCCTGGCATGGATTGCGTTCCTCTCTTGTCTCCACAACACTGAGACAACTCAGCAGCACTGCATTGTGAAAATGGACAATTGGTATTCCAGCCCTGTGATTCAAGTCCCCAGGATGATAGGACTAAAATATTACATTAAGCATGAGGACAGACACCCAGCTCCTTCACCTGGGATAGGGACCTGAAGGGATGTGCCCATGCATGTGTGTGTGTGTGTGTGTGTGTGTGTGTGTGTGTGTGTGTGTGT
>CAJQZJ010032551.1:2891863-2911995 GCA_907164525.1 Lophiomys imhausi
TGTGTGTGTGTGTGTGTGTGTGTGTGTGTGTGTGTGTGTGTGTGTGTGTACGTACACAAATACACATACACACACTTGTGCTCCTCAGCCCCTCTCCCATCTGTGTAATTAGAAGGAACTTGAGACAATGGCACTACTACTGATAGAGTCAGAGATGGAGCCTCTGCCTGAAGTGTCCCTGATCATGAACAGGATTCCAGTAGTGTGTTTGTGTATAAAAAGAAAGCCACACTGTGTGTGTGTGTGTGTGTGTGTACATGAGGGACTGGGGAGGGGGTGGAGCTCTGAGAGTCCGCACTGATTCTCGGAGGTCCACGTGGTAGATTGTGTGAGAGACCAGAGTCAGAGAGGTCTTTGAGGGCGTGTGTGTTAGCCAAGAATGTGGCGTCTCATTACACATGCCAGTGGTGTGTAGTAAGACACCACTAATAAGACACATGCCAAGGGTCTCAGATGCTCATGGCAGTGAGAGGCCAAGCAGAGGCGGTTTGGCCAACCTTCAGGAGCCCCCCTCATCTCTCCTTAGCTCCTTCCTGTTAGCTTAGGGTGGAGCTGTGAACTCCAAGGGTTTCAGTAAACCCTGGTGGCCCATGGGCCTTTTCTGGTTTCATTATATCTCACTCAGTATCTCCAGCTGTAACAGTGAGCTAGTCGCCCAGGGACTGCCGATGCAGGTTTTTGGAACCCTATTTGGAACTAGCAGTAGGATGTGACCCACAAATGGATATTTTTAGAGCTAGTGGCTTCATTGTAACAGGCAGCCTGGGTTGAGTTCCCCTGGGCTGGTAGAATTTGTCCCTCTCCCTGTGGGATGGCCTTTCCTGCCACTGATAATGCCAACATTAACCAGCTGAGCCAAGCAGTGACCGGCAGCTGCATTGGCTTGATAAAGTGATTGAAGTAAAAATAAGTAGATTTTAATTTAAAGTACCTTTCAAAATCAATGTACAGATCAATGGAGACCACATGGCACTGATCAGATGGAGTCGTGGCACCACAGCTAGTGTCTTTTGCTGGACAGAATTAGAGGCAGGGCCCTGGGAGGCTGGCCAGGGCTTAGGTGCCTGGTGCTTTGGCATTGAGTTCTGCTTTGGCGTTTTTACTTCCCTTCAGTATCAGTGCTAGTTCATGTGGGAGACAGGTTAATGAGCAGGGATGGTGAGACTCTGAAAGGGACCTTTCCAGCCAGAGGACAGAAAACTGGTAGCCTAAAGGGCTGAAGGAAGCACCACGTCTCTGTCTCTGGACAAGGGAACTAGTTATTATATGAACATTATGGAGATTCCCCTTCCCCTTCTTGCCTCAGCCTGACCTCCAGAAGAACAAAACTATGGAACCAAGGGTTAGGTAAAACTCCGAGAATGCCCAACTGTGTGGAGAGAGAAGCCGGAAGGAACAAGGAGTCTTTGGTGGTTAGGAAATAAGAAAGAAACCTTGGAGAGGACACCTGTCCGCCTGCCTGCCCGCCTGCCTGCCTGTGTGTCTTGACCAGCTGTATGCATCGAATACACCCACCGAACCTTAGCAAGTGTTTTGGAACTAATCGGCAGTGTGAGCCATGGTCATGGACTCACGTTTAGTCTCTAGACAGCTCATGTAAGGCAGAGACTCTGGTCACAGCCAAGCTTTTGAAACTGAGTTGGATTTCAGAGTCACCTCCTGAAGACAGTGGGACAGAGCTGACATCTGAATCTAAGAGGGTGGATTGCCCAAGGACCTAACCAGAGGTAAACTCACCTCCAGTAGCATCTCAACTAGAGAGTCCTGGCAATGTCTAGGGTGAACCTCAAATTTCTTTGATCTACAAAACAACCAGAAACTCTACATAATTCTTTAGTCAGTCGCTAATTTTATTTCTAAAAATCAATGACTAGTCCTTAAGTTGGGAAGATAATAAATGTCACCCTGGGGTGTCCTAGATATTGCAATTGTCAAGGACTTAAAGTGTTCTATGAAGTAAATGTTAGCAGTTTTTAAGTGGATAGAAAGAAAGACATTCTCATTGAAGAAACATAAACTTCAAAGAAGAAGAAGAAAATGGAAATTTTCTAACTGGAAATATATGTGAAATAAAGACATCCATTGAATGATCTCAGAAGAAAGATAGGCATGACATAGGGAAGAATTAGCTAACTGTAATTATTAAATAGATGACTAGAGTTATCCCAAATAACAAAGAAAATGCTAAGGAGTAACATCAGCAATCTATGAGCCTAGTAGCCTGTATCCAGTGAACAAATCCTTCAGGAATGAAAAAGGAATACGGGCTTGTCAGATGAAGGGACCCTGAGAATTTGTTTGCAAGACCTTGCTTTAAGGGAGTGGTTTCAGAAAGGCACAGGTAGGGGTCACGTCATTAACCATTTTGGTAAGAGACACTTGTGTAGTATGCTTAAACAAGCTATGAAGGCTGTGGTATCACTAGGCCACAGTAGTGTGTGTGTGTGTGTGTGTGTGTGTGTGTGTGCATGTGTGTGCATGTGCTCTTGTTAATCAGTATCATATGTGAGGAATGCTTTTCCAGCTGAGGCACCTGAAATCTTAAGATTAAAAGAAGAGCAGTGGAGATGGTGAAGACCTAACTAGATAAAGTCTACTGAGTTTACCCCCTAGGCACTTTAAAATGTATGTGAGTGTCTCCATCGAGCTTTACCTTCATTGTGTGTGCTAATGTACATGGATATAGCATATATGATACACAGTGAAATAGGTATGGGTAATGGGCATGTATGGCTTTCATATTTTACTTAAAGTATTTGCTCAAAGTAGACCATAAAACATTAGGTATGGATAGTGTAATCAATAAAATAAGCATTAAAAATTATACTAAAATCTGCACGTGGTGGTGCCTGCCTATAATCCCAGCATTTGGGATGCTGAGGCAGAAAGATTGAGAGTTTGAAGCCATCTTGGACTATGTAGGGAGACCCTCTTTCAAAAAAAAAAAAAAAACCCAAACAAAATACAAAAAAAAAAAAGATAAGTCAAAAAGGCAGTAAGTAAAGGGCATACTAAAGACACGTAAACAACAAAAATTAGGCAGGAAAGGAGAAGCAGAAGGACAAGATAACAAGGGAAATCAAGAGGAAAATAACAAAAAAGATAGATCTAAATTCAACTAGATCCACCATCGACACATTAAATGTATATGGCTTAAAAGTCAACAACAACAACAACAAAAAAAATGACTCTTAAGAGGCAGGGTTTTAAGAGTGGCTTGCCCATGCTTTCTCTAGTAAGGAACGAACTAGAGATCTAAAGAAAGAAGGTGGAAGCAGAAGCTGTAGCTTGGTGAGAGAACACTTGCCAAGCATGGGCACATCTCTAGGTTTTATTTCTAGTACCAGAGATAAAATGGACATGATCAGAATGGAAGGATAGTAAACGATACACTCTAACAACCTCAGCTTAACTACTGCCGAACTGGTTATTTTAGGGTTGGGGAAAGTCTGCTGAAGGACAAGGAGAATTACTAGCAATAGAGAGAGACCACTATTGGTGGCAAAAGATTTAATTCACCAAGAAGACCTAAATGTCTTAAATGTGAATTTGACTAACCACAGAGCTTCTAAATATACAACGCAAAAGGTGATTGATGTGCATGGAGAAGCAGGTGACTAACAACCTCACTAGCAGCGATCACTCAATAACTGGTAGAATAAATAGTTCAGGGACAGCAGAAATACAGGACAAATGACAGCCTGGCCAATTAAAATGTTCTGTGGTCATCTATAGAAAACTCTACCCATTAACAGCAAAATAAATGTTGTGAAGTTAGTGTAGAGCTTCCAACAATGTAGATCATATTGTGCATTATAAAACAAATCATAATAAATATAAAAGAATTGAAAATTTGCAAAGTATGTTTTTTGATCATAGCGGGATTAAACTGGAAACTGTAGAGTAAAGGCATTCTCAAATATTTAGAAATAGTACAACATACTTCTAAAAGACTCATAGGTCAAAGAGGAAATCAAACAGCTTGAATAAAGTGAAAATTAAATTGTAATATGATAAAGTTTGTGCTATGCAGCTAGAATAGAGCTTTGAGGGAACTTTACATTACTAAATGAAAGATGCACACCCTCCATCAGCCTAAGCCATTACCCAGAGCAATGGATCAATTCATTAAAAAAGATGAACCACCAAGAAACTCATTAAAAAATTGATAACCTAAACTTTCCTATAGCTATTAAAAATATCAAATTTATGGTTTAAAGAAAAACTTCCAAAAATTCCAGTTAATTTAAATGGCTTCATTGCTGAATTCTTCTAGATGTTTAAAAAAGAAATAAGAGAGTAATGATGGCTCTCATTCTCCATGTCCTCTCTGAGAAAACAGAAAGAACAATCCAGATGTGACAGCAGCATTCCTTTCACATGAGAAACAAAGGACACTGTAAAAAAAATTTTAGATCAAATATCCTATGGAAATAGATGTGAAAAATCCTTCACAAAATTCATGCAGCGTATCTAAGGTTGCTAAGTAGGCTAATCCCAGAAGTCCATGGCTGGAATTCAGAATACAATAGTTCATTAGTGCATTCCATGGTGGTAGCAGTAAGAAGAATAAAAGCCATGAGTGTCTCAGTAAGGGTAGAAACACTCAATAAAATCCAACATCCGTTTATCCCCATCCCTCCAAAAATTAACCCATAAAACAGAATTAGAAGGAAAGGAAGGAGGGAGGGAGGGAGGAGGGAAGGAAAGATGGAGAGGCGTGGGGTTAGACGGAAAGTGAAGGAAGGAAGAAGAGACAGGAGGGAGGATGGGAAGTAAGGAGGGACAGGGAAGAATGGAAAGAGTGAAGGAGGAAGAAGGAGAAATGGAGAATTCTGTCTCTGCCAAGTCTACATGCACACAATGGAATGTATTAAACCAGCTCCTTGGCAGGCTGCATTATTGTCTGAAAAATTCTTGCCACCTACAAATTACTTCTGGTTGTAATGAATAAATCAGTGAGGCTAATATTCAATAATGCGTGGTATTTCTATACTAAACTCTATCAGTTATAAAAATGACATTTATAATAGCTTGATGAAGGAAAGAAAGAAGGCAGGCAGGGGCAGAGGGAGCAAGAGAGTAATTGTTAAGAAAATGTGCGGAGTGCATGCTGGGAGATACAAAATGCTATTGAGAAAAAGGAAAGATGGCCTAAATAAATGAAAAAAATTTGTCACATTTATGCATCTGAACATTCACTATCCTTAATATGTAAATCTACCCCCCCCCGCCAGATTGTTCTATGGATTCAAAGCAACCCTAATCAATCAAATACCTGATAGGACTTTTAAATATAGATATTGAGAAATTTCATCTAAAATTTATACAGAAGGGCAAGGGAAATTGAACAGCTGAAACAACAGCCAAATCGAAAGTTAAAAATAAAATACAAAAACCCTGATTGCCTGTTGAGATTTCACAGAACTAACTTTGAGTGATGTGCACATTATGATTACGGGTAGTGTTAATGTTCCAGAGCCACCATAACAAAGTCCCCACAACGGTGACATGGACAGCAGAAATAATATGGCCTTACAGTTCTAGAAGCTAAAAATCAAGATGCTGTCCACAGGTCAGTTCCTTTGGAGCTCCAGGAGGCCATCTGTCCTGCTTTCCCTTTTAGAACCACCTCTAGAAGTTCCCTTCAGGACACAGCTACCTCAGATCAGTGCCTACCCAAAAGAGTTTATCTAGACTCATATTTGCCATGTCTTGATTTCAAATTAAGGTTGTACTCTTCCATCCTGTAGGTTTTGACTTTCACCTTGTGTTTGTGGTGGGGGTGAGGATGGAACCCAACAAGTAACTGGATTATTTTAAATTTTAATTGATGCATGTGCTTGAAAATAACAGGATAGAAACACAAACAATCCTTTTAAGCCATGCAATATTGTAGCTGTTTTCTCTGAGAATGCTAGACTTTCTTTGTTACTGAGAATAGGTTCAGGAAAGGATGTACTTAGCAACATTGTTATTAGCTGGTATTTGGTAAGTGGAAAAGTTGTTTCACAAGCATGTTGGGAAAAAGGAGAGTGTCAGTCATGTTTTGTGTCAGTTAGCACCTTATCACCACTCTTGCTTAATTTCCTATCTTAGTGAGCTTCCGGTACTATAACAAATGTCTGATGCAGTCAATTTATATCTTGCTTAATTTCCTATCTTAGTCAGCTTCTGGGTACTATAACAAATGTCTGATGCAGTCAATTTATAAAGAGAAAAGGTTCACAGCCAGGAAACACAGAAGTAGAGGAAGGGGCTGGAGGTCTGAAAACTCTCTTCAAGAGCACACTCTTAGGTCCCAGCTACAGCTCTATAAAGGATTCACCAGCTACTAGTGGCACCATTTTGTAGACCAAGCTTTTAACACATGGACCCCAGGAAGACTTTGGAAACCAAGAGCATAGCCTCTACAGCTCTCAGGAACAAATATGCCACACAGAGGCTAACGTGCAAGCTACTACCTTTCCTGCAAGTTTTTGAGAAGTTCTTGTGTGAGAGATCCACTGTTTTTACTGGTTAGAGGTAACCAGTGAGGATATTAAAATTTCTATGAGAAGTCCATGTGTTCCTCCATTGCTGACCATGACATTAACTGTGGCTTCAGTATAGGCTACATGTGGGATTCTGGAAAAAATTAGTTGAAAAGTTAGCCCACATCCTGACTTTGTGAGCCTTAACAAAGGCTGAGACCTCCATACTTCCTGCTGTAGAAATGCCACCTGACAGTGTGGCTGCCTGAGCTGTCTTCATAGGGCCTGCAGAGAAACACTAGGTTTTTAACTTTTTAATGTAGGCTGTAGCAGTGCCATGAAGAAATCAAGGAAGGCAGGAGGTAAATGCCACTGTCCTATGACTCAAAGGCCATGCTTGCTAATATTTCGATGTATTTTCTCAATTTATTCTGTATGTACATGACAGTGACTGAGATACAGCACTGTGTTCTCTTTTGTTAAACTCTGTAAATGTTTCCATTTCCACATAGTTGTCTCGTGGTTGTGCCAACAATGGTTGAAATAGGATCTGCTAATGAAGGCTTAACATGTTCTCCAGTTTTGCGACTTCAAAGAAAAGCACACTTCCTCATGATCCTAAATAGATTACAGGGTCTTCCCCGACAGTGGTGAACATCAGCCTGGGTTCTAGAAGAATTTATGAACTGGCTCCTCTGAACTCAGAATTGCCTGTGATCTTGAAGAAAAAAAAAATACCTGGTGACTTCTATCTATCTAGGGCATTTGGGCTGATTGTATGAGTGGACTCTAAGGCTGTGTCAATGAAAATCATTTGTAGTCAAAGCAGCTAAATCATATTAGGAAGGAGCAGAAGCATGTTATCTTTATAACACACGAGGCCACACTGAACGACAGAAGTGGTGTTGGCACCAGCCAGGCTGTGTCCACGTCTTACTGTCTGCTTTGATTGTCCCCAGTCTGCACCCGGGGTGGCTGAATAGCTGTTTTCATCTCTGTCTGCCACATCACAAGCTCCTCTCAGGGCCAGCTAGTGCATTCTTCCATGCAGGAGACAAGTGTGACGTGTAATGAGGACATTGCAGCTCTTTCTTGTCGACAATGAGCCTTTATCCCCATCTCATTAGGATGCTTCAGGAGCCGAGTGCTGAGCGGTGTCAGAGCTGTGTTTCCTGTTGATTTATGTGCTGTCACAGAATTAATTGAGTCTGGACATGGGGTCTCATTTTCTTGGACATGTAGCAGGTAATCGTGCTTCTCCTGTACATTCAAATAGCTTTCCAGATGGTCTGTCATGAAGAATCTGTCTTTAATATGACGAATCAGAAGCAAAGGACCTCAATATTTGTGTACATGCTTTGCAATAGGAAGCCTCTGGACCCCTGTGGGTGTGCAGTTAACTCTGTCCCTGCCACACTCCTGCCTATGCTCATCTGAGCACGTGGGCCACTAAATGCAACAGAGTTTTTGAACTGTTCTGAACAGAGGCCCCTGTGGTGGGGGAATGCTTTCTGGCATATCCTTGGGAAGCCTCACAGTGTCACTTATGCAAAAGCAGGAAGAACACTGTGTGTTCAGCAGGGGAATGGTTTCTTTATCAGTGGAAGCTACTCTAACAAAGATACTGCAGGTGGGCGTGGCTCAGGCTGCAGCATCCGTATCTCCTAGTTCAGAGGCTGCCTGGAGGGGGTGTCTAAGGTCAAAATGCTGATGTGCTGGTTTGACAGGGGTTCGTTCTCTCTTGACTCATGGGCTCCTTGGCAGTGGGCCCTTACATGGTGGAAGGGATTCGACAGGTCTGTTGAGTCTTTTGTAAGACTCAGAAGAATCAGCTTTTCTTCGTGACTTCCCCACATCTCCAACTCCTAATGCCATCCTTTTAGGGTTAGGATTTCACCATAGGAACTTCTGGGGAACTCAACCATGCAGTCTGTAGCAGACTATCTATTCATTTAGGAACCGTGATGCAGCTATTAAGATGAAACTCATGGAGAGCTTTGAATGTTTATAGTGTTATGTTAAAAGAAAAGAGGAAGGGCTGAAGAAGTGCTTCAGCCCTTAAGAACACTTGCATTTGCAGAGGACCTGAGTTTGGTTCCTAGCACCATCTTGGGCCACTCATAACCAACTGTGACTCTAGCTCTAGGGGATCAGGTGCTCTCTTCTGGCCTGTGCAGGTCCCTGCACATACACCCACCCACACCCACAAATAAATAGAAATGTAAAATATACTTCAAGAAGGAAAAAGAGGAGAACACAGAACTGTTTCCAGTAAGCTGTGTGAAGAGATGGGCAGAAGAAAGAGCAGAAAGGAACACACTGCAGAGCCGGCAGTGGCTGCTATTGCCTGAATCACCTGACCTCCTCATTTCTTGCTAAATACACAAAGCAATGGATCACTGTTTTTATCACCAGAAAGTAATGAGCCCTCAGAAGCAGCCATCTCCTGAGTTCAGAACTCTGACCACAAACACAGGAACATTTTGTTTAAGACATGGGCAGTATGAGAAAGCTAGCAGGTGAACCATTTATTTATAAGGAGTCATTTCGTTCCACCTATATTTCTGCACACTTTTTTCCTTGCCTCACTGTCCCCTGGCCACACCCTGTTTTCTGATATGGAGTTGTATGTCATTCTCCAAATGGCCCCATTTTGCCATACTATCCACCTTTGGCCTGCTGGTAGCTGTGGGGGTGAACTATAAGCTCTATCTAAAAAAGGGTGTGGGTGTTTCCTCCTTCCCTAGGACCTATGGGTAGGGGTGGGGGCACATAGAAAAAGGTTCTCAATTGCTTGGTAAAGAGATCAAACCCATCCCATGGAGACTGCACCCACAGACAGATATTTAGGATGTACTGTTCAAGTAAAGTCCTAGGTCTGTTTGAATTAGCAGCACTTGCAGCTCCAGGGTAGGCTTTGGCACACCAGGAAAAATAAAAAGATCAGTAATATCAATGCTTTCTTTCCTTAATATTCTTATATTTGTCATTGATTTATGTTGTTTTTTAAACCATTATAATTAAATATATATATATATATATAAAAAATGTATTTTTTGCTTCCTGAAAATCTTTGTCTCTTACTTGTCTCAGCAGTCCTTGGAAAACACCAGTAAAGTGAAAACATTTTCTTTAGGTTAGGAATAAGGAGGTGCATTGGGGCTGGAGAGATAGCCTAGCAACCAGCACTACTGTCACCCCAGTTCTGAGGGAAGGAGAAAAAGAAATATTCAGGGCTTGCTGGCTTCCAGCCTACCTGAGAAAATATAGGCTCCAAGTTGAGGGAGAGACCCTGCCTCAAAAGAACAAGCAGGGAGTGACAGTTGGAGCACCTGACATCTTCATTTGATTTCCATGTACCTGCATATACACATGAGCGTACCTGACATGATATAGACACAAAAAATGGATAAGTCTTTGAAATTAGAAATAAAAAAATAACATATGTATGTGATATTTTTCTGTTATTGTGATTAAAATACATGGCCACAACCAACTTATAAAAGAAAGAGTTTAGCTGAGGCTTGTGATTTTAGAGGGTCTACAATGGCAGGGAGGCGTGGCAGAAGGAGCAAGTTGATCAATCACATTTCAAGTCAGAAGCCCAAGCAGAGAGCAAACGACGTGACACAGAGTCTTTAAACTCAAAGCCGACCCCCAATGATGCACTTCCTCCAGCGAGGGTGCACCACCTGAACCTCCCCAAACAGTCCCACCAACTAGGGACTACATTTTCAAACATGTAAGCTTATGGGAGACATTTCTCATTCAAATAAACAAAGGGTGCCTCTAGTACAATTTTTAGTTAATCCCGTGGGGAAGAACATGGGAGATGGTCAACAAGGTGACCACATGATGGGAAGGAGATGCAAGGCTGTGGGGACATGTGAGTAGTGTCATTTGCTAGGGACACAACCAGAATCAACCAAAATCAATCAGGAATAAGTAGGTCAGTAAGATAGATGTAAATTTCCATGACCAGTACATATTTTTCTTCTGTATACCAGTGAGTAAGTAAGAGGATAGAACTTTCTACAGCTAGGTAAATACGGGGATCGACACTTCATTTTAGCACAAAAATAATACAAGAATAAAGTTAACAAAGGATGTTTATGAGATTGAAGAAAACTACAGAGCCATTGAGATCCATTTAGGACTTAAGTAAATGTGGAGTTATTTGTGGGGTTAAATTGGAGGAAATGATCCAACATCATATGTTTAAAAATTTCTCTAAAATAATCTATAACTGGAGGCTATACCAACCACAGTGAGAGTGGAACACTGGAGGACATTTGGACTCAGTAGCTCTTCAAAAAAATTTTTTTAAATTTATTACTTCAGGTTACATCTCCATCACAGTGTCCTCTTTCCACCCCTCCCAGTCTCGCCCTCCCACCCTCTACCTCCTATCCCTTCCATCCCACTCCTATGGAGTGCAGTGTCCCTACATAACAGTCCCCTGCCTCAGTTCAGCAGTCATATGAGGGCCAAGAGCCTCCTCATACACTGGGGGCCTACAAGGCAGCACCACTAGGGAAAGGTGTCTCATTGACAGGGGAAAAAAGTCTATGTTCATGTTCCCTTTGGTGCATTGGTTGTAGTATAGTTATCCTGTACTATATGGCTAAAATCCGATTATAAGTGAATAGATGCCATGTGCATCCTTCTGGGACTCAGTAGCTCTTAAGTTCATCTAGGAGAATGCATTTGAAAATAACTGGAGGAGATCTAAAAATGAGGATAATGGTGAAAATTGACTTTTCTGGTGTTAAAATCTCACAGCCATGGCAATTAAAATGGCATGGGGAGATCATTGCATGTGGAGAGCAAATAGCATAGACTAGAGTCGGGAAAGAGCAAGCTTACACAAAGGTTAGTACAGACAGCCCATCTTAGGAAGACTCTCAAGTTTACGGTGGTATGCCAGTGTAGCCACACAACCACCCCACTCCTCACTGCTAGCAGAACATTTAAAACCCACTAGAGTTATTTAGTGGGAGATTTACCTTTTGCTAGAGAATTTTCCCCAGTTGTAGGCGAGTGCAAGTACTCTGATCATGTTTGGGGTCAAGGAGGCTGAATGCTGATGCTCTCTAGGGTAGATGGATTGAATTAACATTTTACTTATAGCATTTTCCTTCTTTCCTTTTTGTCTCTTATTCATTATATTATACAAGCAAAACATTATTCACAATAGGAACTATGCACTAGGTAGTTACTTCAGTATTTCTCAGTTGGATCTTATAATCACAATGCATGATTCATGCTTCCTGCACAAAACATGTTCCATACCTCAAAGTAAATATATCTGGTGGCACACGCCTTTAATCTCAGCAGTCAGGAATCAGAGACAGGAGAATCTCTGTGAGTTTGAGGCCAGCCTGGTCTACAGAGCTAGTTCCAGGACAACCAAAGCTACACAGAGAAATCCTGTCTGGAAAAAAAAAAACAAACAAAACCAAAAGAAAAAAAAAAGACTAATGAAAAGATTGTTAGCAGGAATTTTAAAATTTCTAACAACTCATTAATTTGATAAAAATTTTTGCAGAATTTATAGACTTATCTCAAATTTTAAAGTAGTACTCCCTCCATTAACCAGTTCTCCAGATGAGTCTCAAACACTTAATTCTGAAATGAAACAGCCCTAGAAATACCCAATGAGATTTTTTTCCTAAATAAAAGTCAAACCTTCCCTTGAGTTTCAAGAAGCCGTAGCTATAAACTAAATATGTAAATTCCAAACTAAAATGATCCCATTAATCTCTTCACTGTTTCTTAAAAATACTAGTGGAGATAAATTACCAACTTAAACATCTAAACTTTAAACTGTGCAGTGGTGGTGCACACCTTTAATCCCATCACTCAGGAGGCAGAGGCAGGTGGATTTCTGTGAATTAGAGGCCAACCTTGTCTACAGAGTGAGTCCCAAGACAACCAGGGCTACACAGAGAAATTATGTCTCAAAAGACAAAGCCAAAACCACACGAAACTCTAGATAACTATAGCATTTATTTTCAAAGAGTCACAAGTATATTAGGATGCATCTTCATGGTAAGTCCAGGAACATATCTGGTGTGTTGGGGTTACCAGCCATCACAGTGTATCTGGGACTGGGAGGGGGTTTGGCATGTAGGAAAATCAGTTTGAGGATCATGATGGCTGGTAGAGGCAATCTCACCACAGAGGTGTGTTTTTGCTCACTGTTGCAGGCAAGGTGCTGTGCAGAGAATTCTGGGATACAGGATGTGAGCAGCTCTAGCTTACTGGCTCTCTGGGGAGGCACCATTGCAGAGAGGCTGTTCAGGGCTTGTGCTCAGAACCTGGTCAGTGGCTGTGAATGTATTCACAGGCTGCGCTCAGCATCCCCTTCTGCCACATTGCTTTCATCACCTAAATACCTACTCAGCCTCTGTGGCAGATTCCTACCTTCTTTTGGTCTAGTCTGACATTTCACTTCTTTTTATGTTTTGTTTAGCTGTGGTAAAATAGATATGAAATAAATTTACTATCTTAACCACTTTTTTAATGGAAGTTCTCATTTCTTAATCAGAGGACTAGAATATGCTTTTAAGAATATGTAGCTATGGGCTTGCGAGATGGCTCATTGGGTAAAGGTTTCTGTTACCAAGGCTAATGATCTGAGTTTCATCCCTTGGACACACAAGGTAGAAAGAAAGAACCAGTTTCTACATGTTGTCCTCTGACTTCTTTACAGGTAGGCTATTGTATATGTGTATATGTGTATACACACAAGCAGTCATTCATGTATGCACAGAATGAATGAATGAATGAATGAATAAATAAATAAGAAAGAGAGAAGGAGATTATGAAGCAAACAAAAGGTATTGTGCTGTGAAAGTCACCGTTAGCCCAAGAGATACATTACCCATAATCCTGGCCATCCACTTCTATGCCTTTTCCCTGAATCTAGCAACCACACCGTCCTCTTTTTTTTTCCATTTATTCTTCTCTCATTTATTACATCCTGACTTCAGTTTCCCCTCCTTCTTCTCCTCCTAGCTTCTACCACCTCCCCTCTCCTCTAGATACACACCTCTTCCATTTCCCTTCAGAAAATGGCAGGCCTCCCCCATGGATATATGGAACTAGAAAAGTCATCCTGAGTGAGATAACCCAGACCCATAAAGACAAACATGCTAAGTACTCACTCGTATGTGGATATTAGCTGTGAAGTAAAGGATAACCATGTTACAGTCCGCAGACCCATAAAGGCTAAGAAACAAGGAGGGCCCAAGGTGGATACATATGAGTCTCCCTGGGAAGGGGAAATAGAATAGATATTGGGAGTGGACCAATGGTGGGTAGAAATAGGAACAGGAGGGATCAGGTGCAGGGAAGATGGAGGGAGAGAGTTCTGAGAAAGACAATTGGAATTGGGGGAAATTTCCAAACATGGCATATCAAGTTCCACTAAGACTAGGCACCTCCCATAATATTAAGGCTTATTGAGTAGGAAAGGGTCCAAAAATCCTGCAAGAGAGTCAGAGACAGCCCGTGCTGTCTTGGGGTCCTGTTAGGAGTCCCACAAGAAGACCAAGCTGTACAACCATAACATATATGCAGAGGGCCTAGGTCACCCATGCAGGCTCCCTGATTGTCAGTTCAGTCTTTGTGGTACCCTATGAGCCCTGGTTAGTTGAGTCTCCCAGTTTTCTTGTGGTATCCTTGACCACTCTGGCTCCTACCCAAGCTCCACATGTTTGACTGTGGGTCTCTGTATTTGTTCCCATCAGTTTCTGGATGAAGCCTCTGTGATGATGATTAGGCTAGGATCCAGTCTACAAGTATAGCAGAATATCATTAGGAATCATTTTATCTTTTTCTTCTTCTTCTTCTGCCAATAGTGTTTGATTCTATCCTAGGTCTCTGGGCCATCCATCCTCTGGCTGGAGATCCTCCAGGCAGTGTCAGGTGTGGACTCCATCTCATTGTCTCAAGCTGGGCCAATTATCAGTTAGCCCCTCCCACAATTCCTGGCCTGTTTTACCCCACTACATCCTGCAGGCAGAATAAATTGCAGGTCGAAGATTTTGTGACTGGGTTGGTGTCCCAATCCCTTGACTGAAAGCCTTGGCTGGTTACAGAAGATGTCCTTGTTCAGGCTCCATATCCCCCATTGTAGGAGTCTTGTAGGTTTCTGGGAGTTTCCATTGCACTAGGTTTCTACCTCGCCCCTGAGGCCCCCCGCCCCCCAATTCCAATTGTTTTTCTCAGAACTCTCTCCCTCCATCCTCCCTGCACCTGATCCCTCCTGTTCCTATTTCCACCCACCATTGGTCCACTCCCAATATCTATTCTATTTCCCCTTCCCAGGGAGACTCTCATGTACCCATCTTGGGCCCTCCTTGTTTCTTAGCCTCTCTGGGTCTGTGGATTGTAGCATGGTTATCCTTTACTTCACAGCTAATATCTACAAACAATTGAGTACTGAGCATGTTTGTCTTTATGGGTCTGGGTTATCTCACTCAGGATGATTTTTCTAGTTCCATACATTTGCCTGAAATTTTCATTTTGCCATTTTTTTTTTACAGTAATACTCCATTGTGTAAATGTACCACATTCTGTTTGTCCATTCCATGGCTGAGGGACACCTAGGTTGTTTCCAGTTTCTGGCTATTATGAATAAAACTGCCATGAACATAGTTAAGCAAACATCCTTGTATTAGGATGGAGCCTCCTTTGTGTATATACCCAGGAGTGGTATAGCAGGGTCTTGAGGTAGATCAATTCCCAATTTTCTGAGAAACCACCATATTGATTTCCAGGGTGGCTATACTCTTGAGGGATATGATAGCCCTTACCAGGTGACTTTCCTCTAGTCTTCTGTCTCCCCAAAGCTCATTCATGCTAGGTCCGTAGAGGGGAGACCAGCAGAGGAATCCTGTATGTGCCCACTAACACTTGCCAGTGATCCCACCTGGTTGGGCAATAGAACACAGACTTCTGGGCAATGATGTCCTAGTGTGGGTACACAGGGTACTTGCAGAAGTCCTATGGTTCCATGTTGTATATCCTGTAGGCTGCAACTGCATCCTTTTTCTCTTGTCCCCTCAGCTAGGAAGCTCTCTCCTCCCTGCTGAGCCCCCAGTACTGCCAGGTGTCACATGTTCATTGAGTTCTCTGTTGCTCAATCAAGACAGTTCTGCAGATTGTTTTCTGAAGACAGTTATGGAGTGAAGAGGAGGGAAAGGACAGGGCAGAATTACAGAAGAGGGGTTCTGAGATAGACTTGAGGGATCTTCAGATTTAATTGATATATTTTATATGTATTATGAAAATAGTGGATTTTTACAGTTAAAAATGTTTGAAGAGAAAATATAGAGCATCTATGCTTTCCTTCTGTGTGGGGTCCTACTCAGTCTTCCCAAACATTCTGTATTAATTTGGGTTTTTATTGGTGTGATAAAACACTGTGACTATAACAACCAGAGGAGGAAAGGGTTTATTACAGGTTAGAACTCTCAGGTAGCTGAGGAAAGTCATGACAAGAACTCAGATCAGGGACCTGGAGGCAGGAACTAATGCAGAGGCCATGGAAGAGTGTGAAGCCTGCTTTTTTTTTTTTATATCACCCAGGACCACCTGCCCAAGGGTGACACCACTCACACCCAGCTGGGCCCTCCCCCATCACTCATAAGTCAAGAAAATGCCCTTATAGACATGCCTACAGGCTAGTGGAGGCCTTTTTTCAATCGGGATTCCATCTTCCAAAATGACTCTAACTTATGTGTCAGGTGGACATAGAAGTAGGTGGCACACATACTTTATCTATACACTTAATTTTATTGACATACAGTGGTGGTATAAATTTGGAATACAGTGTGATGCTTTAAAATGTGAGTCTCTTGGGTGGGTGATACACAGTTTCGAACCAGAAGATTTAATATCTTCCTCATTGGTCATGGGTTTTCACAGAGACTTCAGTAGATGCATCTCTTTTTCTATTTTATCTCACTATTTTATCTCAATTAGGATAACTGAGACCAGTTGTCTCAATCTGATGACCCTCTGACCTGGCCACCTGGGTTACCCTTATAAAGTGAGTCTTGTACTGAAGTCAAGCATGAGCCTATGGGCCAGAATGTTCCCAGGGGTAGAACACCTGCCTAGATGCCATGCTAGTACCTGGGTGATACAAGTCAGTGAGTCTGTGAGTTCCAAGGTGGAGCTGGGCATCCCGGTGACCGTCTTCTCCCCCATGCCTTCCTTCGAGTTCTGTCTATCCTTGTCCCTTCTGGCATGGTCATCAGTTTTTCCAGACCCATGAGTCGTTCAGATGGGACTATCGCATCCTTCAAGCAGCTATACGTTCACAGCGTTCTGAGCAAGCGTGCGGTCAAGATATAGCAACGTGGGTTTTGTCACATAGCCAGTGGCATGGGTCTTGGGCTGCCCATGGTCTATGTGACTCTGATGACTCTGTCTACCTTCCTCTCCACAGTGGCTCCTTCTGAGTAACAATGGCCGTGTGAGTGTCTGCCATGGCCCACCGCAAACGCCAGAGCACTGCGAGCAGTATGCTGGACCACAGGGCCAGGCCAGGTCCCATCCCCCATGACCAGGAGCCTGAGAGCGAGGACCCAGAACTGCCTCTGGAGAGCTATGTACCCACAGGCCTGGAGCTGGCCACTCTGCGGCCAGAAAGCCCCACGCCTGAGGAACAGGAGTGCCATAACCATAGCCCTGATGGGGACTCCAGCTCCGACTATGTGAATAACACATCTGAGGAGGAGGACTATGATGAGGGTCTTCCCGAGGAGGAGGAGGGTGTGACCTACTACATTCGCTACTGTCCTGAGGATGACAGCTATCTGGAGGGCATGGACTGCAATGGGGAGGAGTACATAGCCCATGGGGCACATCCCGTGGACACCGACGAGTGTCAGGAAGCAGTGGAGGAGTGGATGGACTCAGTGGGCCCTCATACTCATAGCCACGGGGCTGAAAACAGCCAGGAGTACCCAGACAGCCCCCTGCCTCTCCCAGAGGATGACGCTTCTGTCCTGGAGGTCCATGGCCAGGAGGAAGACGGCCACTACTGTTCCAGCAAAGAGAGCTACCAGGACTATTACCCCACAGAGACCAATGGGAACACAGGTGGCACCTCCCCCTATCGAATGAGACGTGGGGATGGGGAGCTGGAGGAGCAGGAGGAAGACATCGACCAGATAGTGGCTGAGATCAAGATGAGTCTGAGCATGACCAGTGTCACCAGTGCCAGTGAGGCCAGCCCTGAGCACATGCCTGAGCTGGACCCTGGGGACCCCACGGAGGCCTGTCAACCCAGCGGGACAGGCGATGGACCCAGTAGGCTTGAGGCGAGGCCCAAGTCACTGAACCTTCCCCCTGAGGCTAAGCACCCTGGAGACCCCCAGAGAGGACTCAAGGCCAAGACCAGGACCCCAGAGGAGAGGCCAAAGTGGCCCCAAGAGCAGGTAGGCCTTAACTACCCCAGGAAAGGGGTGGAGTGTGATATCACCAGTAGATAGTGAAGCCTGGTGTGGGGGCGGTGGTGGCAAGTGGAGTGGGGATTAGCTGCTGTCCAGTTCACAGCGTGATCTAAGTTAATTTGTTCAGTGACTGTGATGATTCAGGAATGTCCTTGTCACTTACAAGTCCATCCCTTAAATCCAGGAGCCCACACCACCAAAGGGCTGACTGGGAGACCTTCTCTCCTGGGAAATACCCTGCACTCAGGGGGTTCAGTCTGTATCCCACTGCCTGAGTCAACCCATGGCAGGAGAATATCCAAGTTACCTTCTGATTCCCTGAGGTGGCTTCCTCAGGCCAGCAGGGCACTGGCCAGGATGGTGGCTGGGGGATGGAGGCATTCATGCACTTCCCTACCTCA
Source organism: Lophiomys imhausi (assembly GCA_907164525.1). Classification (NCBI taxonomy): domain Eukaryota; kingdom Metazoa; phylum Chordata; class Mammalia; order Rodentia; family Muridae; genus Lophiomys; species Lophiomys imhausi. The sequence continues at coordinate 2,910,209 of CAJQZJ010032551.1, forward strand.
TGAGAGGAGTTACTTCACAGTGCCCATTGCAATGTCTCCAAAGCTATCTTGACCCCATGGGCACTGAGATGTGAAAAAATGCTGTCTTGAAAAATCCCTATTTGAAAATTTGACAAAGTCATAGAGAAGAAATGTATGCTAACATGAAGGATACAAGCATAATCATGCTTTATTTAAGTTATATCAAAGCAAGTATGTAGCCTAATAAGCACATTTGAAAAATTACCCTCCCAATTACCCCTCCCCCAACTTACCCACTGTGAGTGAGTAAAAGGGGATGTAATTACTGGATTTGTGTAAAGGAACTTCTCTTTGGCCCATTAAATGGATTATGTTCTTGGTTTGCAAAGCCCTAGTTATTTTCCCCCAGAATATTTCATGAGTTTGAATCTTTATTCAATATATATTGAATTGAACATACACACACAAGAAAGCTCATGTTTGGAATGTAAATCACATTGACTTGCTGTGAGATTCTCCACATAGTTTGGTGCCTTTTGTTCTTGCTAAGTTAGTAAGTGCCAGTTGACTTCATTTTGGGGGTGCGCCTGTCCTTCACAGCAGCTCTGCCTTCATGGGGGGGGTACTGTGGGATATAAACTGCTATTGTACTAGTGAATGTTGAAGGTGGGGGTTCTGGGCCCTCGTCTGGGCTTCAGGCCAAAACATTTTTATTCATTCATTTTCAGAACATGGGCTTGTCCCCAACGACAGCAATGGCACTGCATGGGTGGATGTGGGTTGTATAGAGCATATAACATACTGGGTTTGATTGTAATAAGTGGCTTCCTTGTCAAATGTCTGTCAAGAGAAAATTATCTTAGAATCTAGTGTAGGGTGAGAAGTCCTGGGTGTTTCTCTCTCTCTCTCTCTTCATAATAACCGGATGCTAAGTTGAATGAACTTCCATCGACCTTTGGGTTAAAGTAGGCGGAGGGTATGAATGAATGAAGATGGATAAGTGAATGTGTGGTGGTGGCCATTTAGAAGGGCAGGTGGAAATGGGGGAAGTCTCAAGCCATTGTGGGAGACAAGAAGGAAGTCTTTTTTTTTTTTTTTTCCAGAGAAAGGGGTTGAATAGAAAATCAGGTATCTTCAGTCTCTAAGCCAAGGGTGTCCTTAAAATTAAAGCAATGCTCTTAGCCAAGACGTTGGAAAGACTCATGAAAGCTAGCCAGTGATTATATAGGGTTGGATTTTTGGTGTTGTTATTGTTATTTTTGGAATCACTCATTCATTAATTTGTCCATTCGTTCACAAACTAATCCTGTCCAGAGAGAGCCTAGGAGGACCTAGGCTGACCAGGCCCTCACAAATGAATGGGCTGAGTGCTCTTTGGGAGACTCTCTTGGGCCTTGCCTTGTGGGTAAATCATATGTCGTGCAGTCCTGGGAAGCTCATCTCACATAAAGAATTCTGAAATTGGGCCATTAATATCCACCAGTGAATAAATGGGGCCTTAAATATCCACTAGAATCACCTTGGAAACCAGATTCTCTAGAAAATGCATGGCGCTGGATACTTTGAAGGTGCTTCATTTGAGCTCACAGCTGTGTTCCTAAAAGGAATCTTTTACTCTCCTGGGGACAGCCAAGCTGTTCCAGGAGCCATCAAAAGCCTGGCCTAAGACTTTAGTCAGAGTCACAGTGCCACCGAGTCACCATCCCAGTCCTGGAGCATGCAGCTCTGGGTAGAACTGATGTTACAGCAAAAGCAAAGCAGCAGGGATGGAGGGGGAGAGAGAGAGAGAGAGAGACAGAGAGAGAGAGAGAGAGAGAGAGAGAGAG
>CAJQZJ010032551.1:2912395-2955681 GCA_907164525.1 Lophiomys imhausi
AGAGAGAGAGAGAGAAAGAGAGAGAGACAGAGACAGAGAGAGAGAGAGAGAGAGAGAACAAGTACTGGACAGCTCTGGCTTCCTGGACAGACTTTCTCTGTAAAGTGTGCCCTTGGCCTACAGCATGGGCCGCACAGGGGGTACCCAGAGCTATTCAGTCCTATTTACATTTCAACAAGATGGCACATTCAAGTCAGAGAAGCAATGCTGTGGAAGTCTCTAGCTGGAGGGACATGGCAGCATCCCTTATTTCTACACTACTTGTTTTAAAACTTGAAAGTTATAGTCAGGGTTAGCTTTTGGAGCATGGTTTGAGTGTCCCTAATCTGAAAATACAGAATCTGAAACACCCTAAAGCTGCAGGTTCTTTGGTGCTGACACAGGGCTGCAGAGGAAAATGTCACCCACGCTGTCCCTAGACAGGCCACAATCAAAGCACAAGTGCCCTAGAAGGAGCGTGTTAGGATACCCCAGCCTCTTCCTGTAGGAAACATACATGAACTCTCATGTTATGGCTCACACACCCCCAGGATGTCTCATCATGCAAACATTGCAAAGTCAGAAAAAACACCCTAAATCTGAACCCACTGATGCTCTCAGACATTGTGTGCAGGATGCTCAAGCTGCTCTGAAGAGCATCCTTCAGTCACTGCATGGATGACAGTACGTGCACAGCATGCGTGTGAGAAATGCATTTCCCACAGGCCCGCTACACGGCATAAAGAACCGTTTTCATGCTTTCTGTGTTCCCTTTCACACCATAGCACTGAGGCCAGAGCTCTCAGGTATCATCATGGCCCAGGTCTCTTCGTCACTCAGCGTTCTTATATCTGGCATATCATGAAGGTCTCTTCACTTGCCCATAGGATTTTCCTGGTTATTTCACCAACCTTTTAGTGTTACATTTGGATGACCTGCCATATGATTGCCATATATTTACTTGTCCATGCCTACCTTGCTACTGAACATGCAGATGGTGGGTGTGGCATTTTCTCCTGTATGTGATTCTGGGCCAGCACCGGGGTCATAGGTCAGTGTTGATCCTTTAAATTTCTACACAGCTGCCGGGCGGTGGTGGCGCACACCTTTAATCCCAGCACTTGGGAGGCAGAGGCAGGCGGATCTTTGTGAGTTCGAGGCCAGCCTGGTCTACAAAGTGAGTCCAGGACAGCCAGGGCTACACAGAGAAACCTTGTCTCGAAAAACCAAAAAAAAAAAAAAAAATTTCTACACAGCTAACTTGTCCACTGTGTTCTCTCCTTCTGTGAGGTATGGTCCCACCTCTTATCTCTAGGATTTTCTTCTTTTCTGTTCCACAGTGCTTCATGCCTTTTTGCTGCATGTTTTCCTTTAAATTGGGACTGTGTTATTCTCAGCGTCTCCATGGTTATTAAGATACTGATGACCCATCAGCCATCCTTCCTCCTCTTTGGGGCACATATGGAGTCAGTCAGTTGACTCCTTCTTCCCCCATGTGGAAGATGAGTCTACAGTGGGCAGGCACTGCTTTAGTTTGGCCTCTGTGGAAAGCAAGTTGTGTGACAGGAAGTGGGATGTATGGCCTGTAGCGTTTGCTCTTGTGCCGTAGGGTGCTATCCCGTTTTAAAGGCTCCGGTTCTTCTTGTGAGCTGCAGTCCATCATCAGAGGAAGCCAAAGCAGGAACTCAAGGCAGGAGCTGACAGGCTGTGGAGGAATGCTGCTTGCTCTTCATGGCTTCTCAGGACCAGCAGCCCAGCATTTTCTCTTGCATTTGAGACTGGCACAGACATCTTTGTACAAATAGTGCTCTCGGTCTTTGTGTACTTCTTGGCAGCAAGGGCCTGAGTCATACAGGGATGGTACCACCCACAGTAGGATTGATTCTCCTACAGTAATCATTGGACCAAGAAAATGCCCTCCAGCTTTACCTATGGGCAATCTGATAGAGATATATTCTCAACTGAGGTTCCTCTTCCCAGATGACTCTAGCTTGTGGAGAGGTGACAAAAAGCCAATATCTTGTGTCTTATGGAGCTTCCTTCCAAAGTGGAAGGCCTCAATCGCTGAGGAAACTCAACAGCAGCAACTTCCTAGCAGCAAGGATTGACTGAGGGAGGAGCTTCCAGGATCCCCTGGGATGCCCAAAATCCACAAGGCTCCAATTCCTGAGACAAGAATTGCATGTAATGTTAGCTTTTAACTTCCAGCAGCAGCAGTCTTTACCTTAGATCATGTCTAGATGGTTTACAATGCCTGATACAGTGCCATGTCATACACATTGGTGCCCTATGATGTTAGCAGACAGATGACAAGAACATGAGGATGTATTCAAAGAGACACAGTTTTGTTTTTATGAATACTTTCCACCCACAGTCATTTGGACCCTCAGATGTGGAACTCACAGATGCAGAGGGTCGGCTGTGTTTGGTTGACAAATGGGTTGGGGAAACTTCTCTGTACCACACCCCTCTTCTTCAAGGATCACTCGTTGCTGTACACAGCAGCTGTACTGTTTGGTTAGTATTCCCAACATGCCATAACTTCAAGACCTTTTCTCTCCATTAGGAGAGAAATGTGTTGGAAAATAGCAACCCAAATCTCATCCTAAGGTCCAGAATCCCTTACTCAATTCCAGGGTGATTTAATGCCAGCCCAATGGGAATGATTACACTTTTTTTCATCACTGGAATCCTTCATGTCTGAAGATTTAGTGATTGCCTAGCTTCAGTACATATAAAATTCTTGGGTAACTGTGAAGGTGGCAGGGGAATCTGTGGCATGGTAAAAGGGGCTCAAAGTCTCTGACCTTAGGAATTCCTGAAACAATCCAAAGGTTCAGTGCTGAGGTTGGCCTCATCAGACAAATGAGGTGTGCACTAGTTCCTGTTCTGTTGCTGCACAGAGACACCATGACCAAGGCAGCTTATAAAAGTAAACATCAGATTGGGGCTTGCGTACAGTTTCAGAGGATTAGTCCATGATCATCATGGTGGGGAACGTGGTGGCAGGAAAGCAGGCATGGTGCTGGAGCAATACCTGAGGGATCACATCCTGATCTGTTAGCAGGAGGTGGAGAGACTGGGCCTGGCATGGGCTTTTGAAACCTCAAAGCCACCTAGTGACATACCTCCCCCAGCAAAGGAACACCTCCTAATCCTTCATAAACAGTCTACCAATTGGGAACCAAACATTCAAATATATGACATTACAGGGGATTATTCTCATTCAAACAACCACAAGGTGGTTGAGTCCTACATAGGATTAGTAGCTTCCCCCTTGGACAGTTTAAAAGGCTTGAGTTTTGTTCTGTGGGATTGCTCACTTGCGCTCTTGAGGAACACAGCAAGAACACATTTGTCTGGTGCCAAAGATCCTGTTCTATGAGTGTGTGTGGTGGCCTGTGATGGCAGGTTTTCAGTGTGGGCTGCTGAGCATCTGGCTTCAGCAAATGCTACATAGCTTTCTTTGGAGTCCCCCTCACTCCTGTCCCCTTACCTACTGCCTTGTGAGGTCTGTCTTGAGATAAAGCACTCTAAAAAGTTCCTGGAGAGATTTAGTCCTTTGGACCAATGGGATTTCAGGCTGTTCTCTGTCTGGGACCTTAACGTCGCTCAGTGGATAGCATTTGGTTTACTGCCTAGTTCGGCAGCTCTGTACCATGGGTCCAGTGAACCAAATATGTGTTTTGGTTATTTGTGGTTTCCATGATTTCTGTTTATCACTAGCCCAGCAGTGTTTTCTATCAAGAGCCCCCTGATAATAGGAAAACAAGAAAATCAATACCTCGTAGCCAGCTTAATACAACAGCTAAAGTGAAGTGTGATCCAAGGCCTTCGGCCACATTGAGTGTCACGTCCGTCACTGTTTGCTGCAAAGATGCTCTGTCTGTGACATTTCACTGAGGCTTGTTTTGCAGAGGAGCCTTCCAAATTGCCATGTGAATGTTGGTGCCAGATAGGCAGAGATCATGCTATCTGAATGCCTAGTTTTGACTTGCTTCTGGCAGTACTGTGTGCATTCTGGAAAGATACCTCACTGGGTCCCATCTGGTGGTATGCGAAGTAAGAGTGTTAGTGCCCACTTTATAGCAGAGGACTGAGAGAGGAGCCCAGTGGGATTGCTAACATTCCAGGCCCTCTCCAGTCTGCATGCAGTGGGAAGAAGGGTTTAGTGATGCTGTACTCAGAGGATACAAACTATCCAAGGTCAGATATCCTTTTGGAAAGGGCCAGGAGGGCAGAGATTTGGGAGGGGGAGGGGTTCCTGAGGACCTTTCTAGTTTTACTCAGGAAGAAAGACTCCTCAGGATCTAGTTGTCTGTGGAAGACAGCTGGCCTTTTGCCCACTACAGCCCTCCTGCAATCTACCCTACTCTGCCCACAAATGCCTTCTGTGTCTGCACATGGGCTGGTTTTTGTAGCCCATACTGGTTGCCCTGAGCCTTTGTTTTAATCACCCTTCTCTCCTGGGAGTGTGACAGGGAGACCTCTGTACCTGCTTTTTCAAATTCCCAGGACTGTTTTGAAAGAGGAATCCAGTGGGTGCTACTCGTTGATATTGCCCACCCCCTCCCCCTGAGCTTCCAAACTTGATGCCCAGAGCTTGTTGGTCCAGCTAACAGAACTGCTCTACTTGGCTTTAAGAAGGTCATGTGTCACCAGAGGTGGCTGTGGATTGTCAGGGAGCAGTTAATTTAGTGGGAATGTAGGCAGGGCTTTATAAAACTGTTCAAGTCAGGGTCTAAACTGTTTTGGTTTCCAAAAAGTAATTAACTAATTAATGTATTTTTTCAGTGCACAAATTAAGGGAGTTTGGTGCTATAATTTTATCATGCATACAATGTAGAGTGGCTTAATTCGAACTTCTGGAACTACTGAGCCCATAGTTTTCCCAACAGTCTTGATTCTTGTATGATGATCCTTAGTGCAGGGAGTGGGAGATGGCTTGGTGGATAAAGGGCTTGTTGCACAGGTGTGACAATCTGAGGTCAAGCCCCCAGCAGCCATGTGAAAATGAAGCCTTTAATCCCAGCACTCAGAAGGCAAAGACAAGATCCTCCAGGCAAGCTGATTAGCTAAACTGACAAGCTCTGGGTTCATTCAACAAGAGCCCCTCCTCTGTAAACCAAATGGAGAGCCGTGCTCAATGTCAGAATCTGTCTTTTGCACACATGGGAATGCACAGGTGTTTGTTAGCACACATGTGCACCCATTCATGAACATGCTCACATGTACATGTGCACACATACCTCACACATGCATGCACCCTCCAAAATGGTCAGTCCTTCTACTAATGGATGATCAGAAGGTATCTTTCCCCTGATCCCTAGAGAGGTCAGCATGCAATAGTTGAGACTGTATCTCCCACAGCCAGGGAACCTGGATCTCACCCTACTATCCAGAACATTTTGGACTTTTTAACCTGCATTGGCCACACCCATCATCTCCAGAGGCTAGGGAGGAAGGATATTGACTAGGTGCTGATGAAGTGTAATAGGTGTGCAGTACTGGTCCAGATGATGATGATGATTATGAGTTTTAAGTGCAGGGAAATCTTCAGTTTGGGAGACGGCCCATACTGGCCAGGGCTGGGGGTTCCAGTGGAGCAAAATGGTGACTGTTCTGTCAAGAATGACACAGAAAGAGGCAATCCCAGCTAATGAGGTAGGGCAGGAGAAGGATTGAAGCTATCCAGAGCCACGGAGAAGCAGCGTAGGGTGAATGGGGCAGCTGTTTCTCTCTGAGGGTCGCCCCAGGGGGAGATGCTCACATGCCATCTCCTTGGCTACTTCTCTCCCTGCTGCTCTGCATTTGGAAGACAGGAGACAGACACTCGCAGCTCCCATAGTTGCCCTGATTGTTTTTTATACCTGCTTTCTAATGGAAACACGGATGGGGAACCCACACTGGCCTCTCACTGACTTCAAATGCTGACTGGGGCTCTCTTCACTATGGGCACCTTCTCACCAGCGTCTCCTCTTAACGTCTGTTCTCTTTCAAACATGGGGTGACTCTCCCCAACAGGTCACGCCATGTCCTGGGCTGGCTGGCTGCACCTTCCCTCTCACCCAATCAGATTGGCACCTGCGTGTATCAGGCACCGAGGTTGCCAAGGTGAGGGAGGCCCTACTCTTGTATTTCAGAACTCATTCTGGAGGGGGACAGACAAGGAGAGACTGCTGCCATCATTCTCCCATCCAGGTGGAGCTGGGTACTCAAGAAAGGTCCCCACCCAGGTGAGGCGTTCCAGGCAGAGGACAGACTCCAACATGGATAAGAAGTGAGGGAGGCTCAGGAAAATCAGCTAATGAATGAAGCAAGCCATAGAGGTGTGTGAGTGTCCTCAGCATGGACTGGGGCTGTAGCTGTGATGGACTGTGATTCCCCAAGAGAAGATGGAGAAAAACAGAGGCTTCAAACTGAGGATGGTGATGAGAGAGAGACAGAGAATTGTCATCATGAGTGAGGAACAGAGCTTGAAGAGAATTGGAGTATAAAAGCCAAGGACTAGAGACATGAAAAAGCCAAAGTCAGCAGGGCAAGCATGGGCGGGCTTATCAGGAAGAAAGCACTTCAGAGCTGTGGCCTTGAGTGTCCTCAGGGGCAAGGTAGAGCAAGTCTGGTGGGTTGGGAGGGCAGAGAAGGTCACCATTGGAAATGGAAAGAGGATACAGGCAGTATCTATAGGAACTTACAAGGAGGGACCTGAAGAGATAACAGCAGGCTGCAGAGGGTGACCCACTGCATTTGTGATATTGACTAGAATTTCACTAAATTCCCAGTGGGAATGACTGCAGATATGTGACCCGAGGCATGGAGCATGTCCCTCCCTCTTCCTGGTTGGTTCCTGTCCATGACCCACAGCATCTCAAGGGGCCTCATATTTACCAGATACTGGACCAACATCCTGTTGACAAACATGGCTAGTTACATGACATTGCCTCGGAAGTACTGATCTCCATGCAATAAGTTTTAGAAACATCTTCTGTCTGGGAAGGAAGTCAGCATGGATAAACATGAAGTGTGGAAATGTATAATGTCACATGTGGTGTATTCACCTTAAGTGTGACAAGACAGTCTTGGCATTTCACCCCACAGCATTCATTTACATCCGGTGTTAAATCAGACACTAATAAAAACAGGGGCTGTGGTAGCAAAGGGTTCATCAACAATAACTTCTAACCACATGACAGACAGCATCAGACACATCAGACACCACAGGAAAAGAAGCACAACACAGGCATCTTGGGAAAGGATGTGCTTAGGGTGGTGCCCCTGGAATAGATGATGACAGCAGAAACCTGCTGAGTTAAGGTTTGCCCATTGGTCCTACGGCTTACTTTTCTAGAATGTCTACCTCACAGAAGGGAAGGTGGTGTCTCTCCACCTGAGACCGAGCCAAGGTCCAAACAGTTGGAACTGAGAGATGGCCACATTTAATTTGCAAAAGACCAGTGCCTGCTTCCTCTTTTTTTTTTAGCCCCTGACATGTAGGTCAGGAATGCGTATGGTTCAACTTGAGCTAAGACCCCTACTAGTGATACCGGGTGGGTACTGTCCTTGGTGCTGACACCCTGCGGTGCTGCCTCATGGTGGCCTGCTCGGTCGGTCTACGGCCTGGCTATGTAGGACTGTTGCTGATCCAAGAAAGCAACTCAGGGAGATGGCTTTTTGGCCAGACAGCCGCAGGGTCAGGGGAGACATTACCCATTCCACCCTTGTCATTCCCCTTGACTTGTATGCTTGCAGGTAGTCTCTGATTCTGCCTATGAGATCTGTGTGCCCACTGTACCTTCTGATGTACCCTGGCAATGCTCCCTGGCACTTCCCACACAGCCCCGCTTCTCCTCAAAGCAATTCTAGAAAGCGGCTGGGAGATATCTGTTACTGACCTTCTCTCTGAGTGCCGGAGTGGGGAGTGTCTGTTGATTGTGGCATTGTGCCTTCCTGTATAGACTCCCCAATCCAAGGGCCTCAGAGTGAGACCCCTGCATATCAAAGGCTGGACTCTCAAGTGCTCTAAGCCCTTTTGTTACTCCTCTCTCTCTAGTGTCTAAAGACAGAAGCCTTTCTTTGCTATGATCTATTCTCTCTCCATTTACTTGTCCCCTAATATGTTTTTTGTAGTGCTTAAGGTGGAAACTCATTACCTTGTGTACATGCTAGACCAACACACTTACCACTGACCTATAACTCTAACCTCCTCATTGTTCACTCCTTCCTTCCTTCCTTCATCCTTCTCTGGGTATGTAAAAGGCAGCATGGCAGACACTTTCAAAAGCATCAGTCTGTCTCCAAGAAGGAAAATGATCACCCAGTCCTTGAAACCTACAACACGGGCAAACAGGCTTCTGGGGAGAGATCATGGCCTGGTAACTTTTTTTTTGGGATTTGTGAATCATCTGTGCCTCAGTTCTTGTGATGAAGGGACAAAGAAAAGAATTTGTCTACAACTAACATTATTCAGCATTTGCAGCACACGTGAGCCTTAAGGCCAGTGTACAGAGTGAAGTAAACCAGCCACAGAAGGACAGATGCCATGTGACCGCACTTCCACCCAGTTCCCAGGGCAGAAAGTAGAGTTGTGTCTTCCAGGGACTAGAAGGGGTTTGAGTGCCGAGCTATTATTTAAGGATACAGGATTTTCAGCTGTGCAAGATACCAGGAGAGCTGGGTGTGGGTGGTAGTCAATATGTTCAAAGCTACTGAACTGCACAACTTAAAAATAGTCAGCAGAGTAAACACATTTACTGTTGTAAAGGATAGATCTGTGTTGTTATCTGACTTGAGCCAGTTTGAGATATCAGTACCCAAGCTGAGCCAGTCTAAACATGAGTAGCCAGTATCATACACACAGACGAAGCCATTTGAGACCAAATCAAACTGGTTTGTTTAGAACAACAGGAGAAGAGCTGCCTTCCCCCATTTAGGTTGTGGACACAGGACTTGTACGTGGTCATGCAGCAGTGGATCTGCAACTCCTAGAGGACACGCACGGTTATTGCAATCTGTGAGTGCCTCAGCACATCCCGAGGAGGAAGGGAAGGCTCCCCACCTCTCCTAGGTCTTGGGCTGTGGTCACTATTGGACGTAGTCTCGCCTTGGCAGGCGGGGGTGACACAGAAGATTGTTTGAAATGTTGTACAGCTGGAAAGGGGCGTGGCAGAAGTCACACCCTGTGAATAATAAAATCAGCACACAGACAGGCCTTGAATTACAATGGGTTTATATTATAAGCCCATACATCTTAACTTAGAAAAACTGTAAATGACAAATGCAACCACATTCCAAAACATTTGGACCAAGCACAGCAAAACAAAGCAAACATTCCATTTTTACATTCCCAAAAGCTTGGCAGGGAGACGCTAATTGGATACTTGGAATCATTTTACTATGTTATTTGGTGAAATGTCTTTTAAATTCGGAATGACAGGATTTAGCCGTAGAGTCTGCTGCACGGGGTTGTTCCTGTGAGTTGGAAGTCAGTTGTTTATGATTGAGGACTAATCATTGGCTGAAGCTGGGGACTCTTTTTCCTCTTAGGACAGCACAGCTCTGCCAGTAGCAATTCCATGCTATTCATGCCAGCCCACGTGGACCGATAGGAGTCAAATACAGAAGATACCCCCTGGAAATTGAAACCTGATATTGACTCAGCATTGGTCATTGACTTTCTGTTTGACATAGCACCTTTGTTTCATTCCTCTTTCAGATGTCAAGCTAGTTTTCTCAGAAGGTGTGCACAAGGCTTGAGGCTAAGTGCAGGGCAGCTAGGGGAATTCAGAGGATGGTCCAGACCAGGCTCCTGGGAGGATTCCAGGTTTGAACTGGGGATAACTCCAGGCAATTGGTTTTGAGCTCCCAGTGGGTTGCTAGCATTGTACTCTATCTATCCATACGACTTGCCTTCTTACCTTCAGATTGGCAGGAGGGAACAATCACAGCTGTCTATGGCTAACTGGCAGAACCATGGATGGAAGCAGCAGTGTTAACACAAAGCAGGATTTAAGAAGAGTGGGTAGAGATACCCTTGTCTGAGGCTTGATCAGAATCAAATAGGATTCTCCCTTGCTATGTAGTCTGCCTTGCCTCAAGCCATGGAACTCCTGTGTCCCTTTGAAGGTCCTTAGTGTGACATGTGAGGGAGGCAGGTGTACCAGAGACAAACAATTATGTGGGTGTGCGGTCTGTGTGACCCACCCCTTCCCTTTTCTGCCCCTTCCACTTTGCCTTTGTGCTGAAGGTGTGGGGTGAGCTTCATGCAGCAGGGACTGCTGAGCTGGACCGGGTCACAAAGAAGGCAGATGTTTAGATGTCTAGAGCATTCTGCTTATTCTTTCTTCTTCTTCTTCTTCTTCACTGTTTTCATTTCATTCATTTGTTGGGCAGTGCTGTGTATGCAGCCCAAATCCTCACTTATGCCAGGCACAGCTGAAGCATCGCTCTCTGTACTGTCAGCTGCCGTTTCTTTGAGAGTAGAATAATACACACATGATACGCGAGTTGACCTTGGCCTGTTTTGAAGTGAGGGTTCACTCAATGGCTTCTTAAATAAATGCTTTTCAGCCATCACTGCCATCTCATTCCAGAACATTGCCACTGTCTCTTACCCTTGGGCAGTCTTCCCTTGCCCCAGCCTATTAAAATGGGAAATGTGTTTGCTATCTCTATGGACTCATCTTTTCTGGATATTTCAGCCTTGCACTGTGCCACCCTTTTTGTCTGGCGCCTCCCTTAGCCTGCTTTAGTTCAGGGTTGCAGCACTGTAATCGGTGCCTCATTCTTCTGGGGCTGAATGATATTGCATGAGACGAGTGTAATGTGTCCTGTTCATCTCCAACCACTGGCAGACGTTCGGGGTCTTTCTCCATTTTCACTAGTGTCAAGGGTGCTGTGAACATGCGTGTACAAGTTGTCAAGGTCTCTTGTTTTGAGCTCTATGGGGTGCATAGGGAGGAGCAGAATTTCTGCTCTGTATGATCATCGGCACTTACGCGTGTACGGCAAAAGAGCATTTTACCTCCCCAGGATCAGTGAGGGCTCTGCTTACTGTGAAACTGGAAGAAGTTCAATAGCCCCGATTCTGTGGCAGGCCAGACTTGGCCTCTCCAGCTCCCCAGACCTAATCTCTAAGGGACGGCTTTTGTTCAGTGCAAATCTGTTCCGACCCTGGCTTATCCCAGGGATGGTTTAATCTTGGCAAAAACCATGAGTACCGTTTCCGCGTTGCCTATGGAATGTCAAGGGTAGGGGACTCCCTGCATATCTCCGTGGATGGTGCAGACGGAATAAACTCTTCTTCAGGATTGGCCACTTGTGGACAAGACAGTCCCTTCACAAAGGTTGGCATACAAAGATGATTTAGAAAAAAAAAATGCTGTTTTTATTACTATTGCTCTGTAGTACAGCTTGAAATCTGGGACGGCGATGGCTCCAGATGTTCTTTATTGACCAGGATTGATTTAGCTGTTCTGTTTTTTTTTTTTTTGTTGTTGTTGTTGTTGTTCCATATGAAGTTGAAAATTGCTTTTTCCAGGTCTACAAAGAATTGTGTTGGTATTTTGATAGGAATTGCATTGAATCTGTATATTGCTTTTGGCAGGATGGCCATTTTTATTATGTTGATCCTACCTATCCATGAGCATGGGAGCTTCAATTTCTTTCTTCAAGGGCTTGAAGTTCTTGTCATGCAGGTCTTTCACCTGCTTGGTTAGAGTTACTCCCAGTATTTTATATTGTTTGTGGCTATTGTGAAGGGTGTTGTTTCCCTAATTTCTTTCTCAGCCCATTTATTTTTTGTATAAAGAAGGGCTTTTGATTTTTTTGAATTAATTTTGTATCCAGTACTACAGAGCAATAGTAATAAAAACAGCATGGTACTGGTATAGAAACAGACCAGTGGATCAATGGAATCGAATTGAAGACCCAGAAATGAACCTACATACCTATGGTCACTTAATTTTTGACAAAGAAGCCAAAACTGTACAATGGAAAAAGGACAGCACCTTCAACAAATGATGCTGGTCTAACTGGATGTCAACATGTAAAAGAATGAAATTAGACCCATACTTATCACTTTGCACAAAACTTAAGTCTAAGTGGATCAAAGACCTGACACACTAAATCTATTAGAAGAGAAAGTGGGGAAAACCCTCAAACTCATCGGCATAGGTGACAACTTCCTGAACCGAACACCAACAGCTCAGGCTCAAAGACCAACAATCAATAAATGGGATCTCATGAAACTGAAAAGCTTCTGTAAGGCAAAAGACACTGTCATTCAAACAAAACAGCAACCTACAGATTGGGAAAAAATCTTCACCAACCGCACCTCTGACAGAGGGCTAATATCCAAAATTTACAAAGAAGTCAAGAAATTAAATACCAAAGAAACCAAGTAATTCAATCAAAAATGGGGAACAGAGCTAAACAGAGAATTCACAAAGGAGGAATCCCTAATGGCTGAGAGACACTTGAAGAAATGCTTAGCATCCTTAATCATCAGAGAAATGCAACTCAAAAGGACTCTCAGATTCCATCTCACACCTGTCAGAATGGCTAAGATCAAAAGCTCAAATGACAGTACATGCTGGTGAGGGTGTGGAGAAAGGGGAACCCTCCTCCATTGCTGGTGGGAGTGCAAGCTTGTACAACCACTGTGGAAATCAATCTGACAATATCTTAGAAAACTTGGAATATCTCCACCTCAAGACCCAGCCATACCACTTCTGGGTATATATCCAAATGATTCCTCCCCAAACAACAAGGACATCTCCTCATCTATGTTCATAGCAGCTTTATTTGTAATAGCTAGAAACTAGAAACAACCTAGATGTCCCTCAACTGACAAATGGATTAAAAAAAAAACTGTGGTACATTTACGCAGTGGAATATTACTCAGCTATCAGAAACAACAAAATCATACAATTTTCAGCCAAATGTATGGAATGAGAGAAGCTCATCCTGAGTGAGCTAACCTTGACCCAGAAGGATGCACATGGCATCTATTCACTTATAATCGGATTTTAGCCCTATAGTATAGGATAACTATACTACAACCAATGCACCAAAGGGAACAGGAACATAGACTTTGTAACTTGTCAATGAGACACTTTGCCCTAGTGGTGCTACCTTGTAGGCCCCCAGTGTATGAGGAGGCTCTTGGCCCTCATATGGCTGCTGAACTGGAGCAGGAGACTGATAATGTAGGGACACTCCACTCCAGAGGAGTGGGATGAAAGGGATAGGAGGTAGAGGGTGGGAGGGAGGACTGGGAGGGGTAGAAAGAGGGCACTGTGATGGAGATGTATCCTGAAGTAATAAATAAACATTAACAAAAACGTCTAATCTGATTTTCATTATAAACACTTTAGAGTTTTATCAAAAGAAAGAAAGAAAGAAAGAAAAAATGGTATTATGCTCTGAAATGAGTGGCCTGGTGCCCCCCTGCACTACCTGCCCTCCACCAAGCTCCATGGAAAAAATCCCAATAACTAAATGGGATGCTGTGTCCAGCTGGTTGTGCTGGTCAGTAGTGGAGAGGATCTCAGAGGACCAGACCTAGATTCTAAAGCCAGGCAGAAGAAAAGGCATAAGCTACCAGTCCCTGGAAGGGTGGCCAGATTGACAAGGGCCTTTTAATTAGAGGGCTGAAGCTGGGTCTAGAGTTTGGGCTCATCAAGATGAAAAGATGGTGATAATAATTGCTCACCATTATAAAAGCACTTAGTGATGCTGAACTGTAGGCAAGCAAAATTGAGAAGGCAAATTTTATGCAATGGAAAACCTGAAGTTCAGGCAGATGATGAATAATTTTTAGTATAATGTGTTCCATGTAATGCCTAGCATGGAGGCTCTTTCCTCTTCCATTCCTAGACCTACCTGAAGATTAAGAGACAGATTGTCTGACCAGCTGGTCCCTGGTGTGTCTGCCTTGGCACTTTTAAGCCATACATCTTGTTGTAAAGGTTATCACCCTATGGGAGTGACTATCACAAGAATAAATATTTTATCCCAGGCCTATTTTCCTCAAGGTAAATATTACAGTAGTGACCTGAATTGTAAGAGGAATGGAGAAAACGAATGATAGCATAGTTTTGTTTTTTGTTTTTTTTTTTCTCTCTGAGCCTTGTATGTGTCAGAGGGTGGATTTCAGGGACTTTTGAAAGACTATGTCCAATTTCCTGAGACAGACCCTGACAGTTCATTCATGCTTTTGGCCTGTCCCCACTCAGAGCTGTCTTTGTGCAGTAGAATTGGCCTGAGCCACTCAAGTTGGATGGGGGCAGAAATCTTTGTAAGCAAATCAGAAAATCAGATGATCAAGACTGACTGGCTCCTTTGAAAACAAAGTATGAAATGGTCCCCAGAGGACATAGTTGTCTGAGTCATCCTACAGCCCCGGGGTTTCTCTGTTGCTGGGTCATGTGGGAGGGGGAGATGTGAGATATGGGACTTCTCCAGATCTAAGCTGATGTCTGTTCCTAACATGCCTGTCCTTCACGAGAGGGCTGTTGTTCCAGATGGCGTGAGCTGAGTGGGTGTGAGCCACTTTTCTTTGAGCTCATCTCAAGCAGTGTGGGTTAGATTACCAGGCTTTCAGTTGAGTTAAGCAGGCAAATCAGAATTGACACTTTCAAAATTCCAAACTTTATTTTTGCACCAACTGGAGCCAACATATTTATTCAGATGATTTATTCACATTAGTGTTTGTATTAAGAGCATTTATCTCTGTCCCTGAGTCCCAGCATGATCAGCTAGCCTGTGCCACACACCACACACTGATCAAAACTCCACAGTGGGGCTTCTCCACCTGTGAGAGCCCCCTTGACATGCTTTGCTCTAGCATTCTCTGTCCCCTGGTGAAGAGCTGATGGTTTTGGCCCCTGGAAAGGATGGAGACACTGCTGGTGTTGTGGAGGAGCCCTGATCCTGTCTTGTTTTGATAAATGGCTGGCTGCTGTGCCCACGGGAATGCCAACAGGATTTAAGTATCATTTCCACCTAAGAGGCTTGGGGCCCCAAATCCATGTGGGCCTTTGAACCTCATGCCCCCTAGGTGGGGATCAATGCTGATGGGTTTTCCTGAAGAGAAACATCAAACCTACCCTCAAGCCTCTTTGAAAATCAGCCTGGGTGTTTATGGAAAGATGTGGTTGGCATGGTGATGGGCAGCCCACTTGGGACTACAGTAGAGGAGATACTGACATGGAGGAGGGGTGGTGCTAGGGAAGGCCCTTTCATGGATGCCCTATACTGTAACTCCACATCAAGCAATCCCAGGGGAGGGGCATGGGAGGTTGCTGACACTTCTCCTATGCTCTCCTGACTAAGTCATGAGGTCTGGCATAAAGTTACCCGAAGTCCCAATGGCTGTCCTATTTCAAACCTGGTGGGGGTATACAGCCTCCTGTGGTCTTAGTCCCCATATCTGGTCTAGAGACCTCTTCCAATGTTTAGCCACCACTGCAGCTGTAGCCTGTGTGGTAGGTTCTGTTTGTTGCTTGGTAGTTGCCTTCTCAAGGGTTTCTTGGGAATGAGTAGAGCTGATCAGCAGCTGGAGGCAGGGTAGGTCTTCAACAAAAAGAGTCTATGTGGGAGCTTATGTGCTGGGATCTTCCAGTTAAGTCACACTCTGGATGCATCTAGAAACAGCAAGGTGTGCTCAGAAGAGAGAGGTCAGAGATATCCATAGCTAAGCTTTCCCCTATCTAGAGAGATGTCTGAGGTGTCATTTGGTGTCTGTGGTGACATTCCAGAGACTCTTTCATGGGGAGGCATCAGGGTGTTCACAGCCAGATTTTCTCTTAGGGAGATCGTAGCCACAGTTGAGGTGACATCTTAGTGGCTTGTTTGGGATCTTTCACCTGTCATCCTTGGCCATGAGAGAAGACATCGTATAGGGAGGGAAGCTTGATTCTTTCAGCTCCTCTCAGAATGCTGTCCCCAGTCAACATCAGCCCTGTAGAAGGGGCACTGTTCACAAACTCAGCTTGCCTGGCATGGGATTGGATGGGGTGGAGTTTCAGAGTGAGTGAAGCCGACTATGGCGAGAAGAGTGGGCTCTATTCCTGGAGGGTATTTGCGAAGTGAAGAAGCTTTCCAGCAGTGATGGCAAGCTGGAAGCTGGCCCTGGAATGCACCATGACAAAAAGACAAGGGCTCACTTGTGCGGTACACCAAGACAGAAAGACAGGATTAGGGTTTACATGTGTGCTCTAGTTGGTCCATAAGGACCGAAAGACAAGGTTGGGGCTCACCTGTGTGGTCTAGCTGGTGTGCCAAGACAGAAAGACAGGATTGGGATTTACCTCGGTGGTCTGGCCACACCCAAGAATTTATATGGATCGAGGTTAAGCACAGTTGTGGTTTGGGTTTAGTTTGGATATATATTCCCATTTTGTTCTCAGTTTGAAGTGTTAAGAGACCGGAAATAGGCCACATAGTGGTAGTTCACACCTTTAATCCCAGCACTTGGGAAGCAGAGGCAGACGGATCCCTGAATTGGAATGGGTGGTGATGATGGTTGTACATCAGCATTAAGATAATCCATGCCCTTCAACTGTACACTGAAAATAGTTCAAGTGGTAATTTATGTGCTTTATTAAAATAAATATAATAGTAAATAGTAAAAGTTAAGCCTTTTAGAAATATAATTGCATATAAGTTTAATTTAATGTGTATGAATACTTGGACACATGTTGTCCCTACGAACACTTATTTTATAAGATTGAGTCTTACTGAATATCCAGTTTTTGTTTTGTATCTGAGTTCATTTTTCTACTATATATAAACATAATCAACTTTCCTGTTTCCAGGTTTGCAATGGCTTGGAGCAGCCAAGGAAGCAGCAGCGCTCTGATCTCAATGGACCCACTGACAATAACAACATCCCAGAGGTAATTTTCTTTCAAAGATGAGGGATCTGGACCAGAGTTCTCATGATGGAATTGCCTGCTGTGTTGTGGGCATCTCACTCTCCTAGTTTTTGCACCACCTAAGATCTGAGGAGAGGGAGTCCAGATCAAGCTAGCCTGGGACCATTGTCTGAGGAAGAGATGTGGGTGCCCTGTCCTGGGAGGAGAGGAAGGGCATATCCTGAGAACTCACAGCTGCACTGGGCACTGTTGGTGCTCTGCTGATGGTGTGGGGAGCCCTGGTACTCCCTGATTATGGCGTGGGGATCCTTGATGCTCCATGATGACAGTGTGGGGATTTCTGGTGCTCCTTGATGATGGTGTTGGGCTGGGTTCTCTGGTGCTCCCTGATCTGGTAGAAATTCAAGGGTAGCCTGGATTCCTCAAAAGCACAGTCATTGATATTTAGAGCAGACATTCACTTTTGACAGGCTGCTCTGTGCTCTATAGGTGGTCCATGAGCATCCCCACCTATTAGATACTATCAGCTGCTACACCTCAGTTAGGACAACAGAATGTCTCCAGACATTGACCAATGTGTTCTTAAGGGCAAAAATCATCCTGATTGAGAGCCACCAATAATCAATAACATGGTTATGTGATCAAATTATGGCTTAGGCAAGTTATTTTCCCTGTCTGGAGTAGTTGAAACAAGATATTCCAGCCCTGATGAATTAATTGTAGTCATCAATGGATTGGCATCTTGTCTTCTTTATTGTGGTCTTCAAGACATGCCCAGGAAATCCTTGTGCCCAGTGGTCTGAGAACCATTGGGCTTACTGGTCTTTAGGCTTCTTATAATCATGATATGCTAAGCTAGGGGTTCTTAATGTTTGGCGTGTAGATATTTGTGATCCTTCTCAGCATCCTGTTTCCCATATAAGACACTTGCTGTGTGAATCTGACTTCTTGGGAATACTAGCCATTCACGGGGTTTGACTTTTCTAGCCCAGGGTGGTATGCATCTTGAGATGATTCTTATAAGTCAGTCAGCCTTTTGCAATTATGTTCATTCTTGTTATCTCTCAACAGACAAAGAAGGTGGCATCGTTTCCAAGCTTTGTGGCTGGTAAGTGACTTCACATTTTTATCTCTTGGGAGGCCTTTACACTTTATGTCAAAGCAAATGGTCCTTTTGTGTGTGGGTTTCTCCTGAGATGCTTTCATGGAAAGCACTGTTTCCTACAAGGTGCCCTCAGGCATTTGGCTTTTTGGATTGAGAGGGGCTTCCAGCTCATCTGTCTGATTTGATGCAAAGAACGGCAAGGACCGTTCATGTATTTTTCCCTCGTTACCTGTGTCACAGATGACACTGAAGTTGGATTAGTGCATTGGGATGTGTCTACATAAGCAGCTCATTCCGATCTACTTCTCATCATAAGGGTGGTTATAATGACGTCCAAGTGCAGGCTGTTCTTTTTCACACCCTCGTCCCCTTTCCTCTCTCACCCTTCTCAAGATTAGCCGTGCATGTTCGCATTCCATAAAGAACAAAGCAGGCTGACTTGATTGATGGGTCCTGTATCAGTGTTTCCCCACAGCGTCCCTGTTGGCTCCAACATCAGAGCAAAGAAGGCCCTTTCTCTGCCAGGAGAGTGTTTCCTGCCTCTAATGTGTCATAATAAAAAAATGTTAGTTTCATTAATTCTTTCAATAAGCTGATAATTAATTCTTATGAATATTTATAGGTGCAAAGTAAATGGATCTTCAAAACAAATGGCTCTAAATATTTCCCATTCTGCTTCACATTTATAGTAAATAACAGAAGCCTTCACGGTCTCCTTTAAGAATGAGTTTAAACCAGGCTTAACCAGTTTTGACTGGTTCACTATACTGACTGCTGTAAGCAGCTTAATGTTATTTAATTTGGAAGAGAATTGGTTTTAACTGTGGCAACCCATATTTAAAACCCAAGTAGACTAGATTCCATGTTACTTGATGCAAATAGTTTCAAATGGGTTTTGCCCAGCAATTTACTGGTGGCTTTAGGTGTAATTTTGCTGGTTCCAAATGGCTCAAACTGGTTTGCATTAGAACACAGCAAACTATATAGTGATTGTAGCAATTTGACTGGCTGTAGTTTTTAGGGTCTGTGAGTATCCCTCGGTAGCCTCCTGTCACTCCGTGGTGGTGTATGACGGGGTTCTGATCTGAAGGAGGCAGCCAGCATTCTCTCTGCACCATTTTCCTTGGTGGGTAGGATGGGCATGACTCGGTCACAACCCTTCAGGGCTATGGTGTCTTATGGATCTAAGAAATGGGCTTGTCAATAAATCATGGCTTCATTTGGAAAGAACTTCTCACTGTCTCTGGAGGTGGCATGGTTAGCACAGACAGCCCCCAGTCTTATCTCTACAAGGAAGGAGGGAAGAGGGAATTATGGAAGCTGCCCATGTGTTCCTTCTGACTGTATCTTGTAGCTTTCTAGAAGGCTTATGTGTCTGGACCACTTGAGACTTTCTAACCACAACAGAATGAGTTAGAGCTCTCACACTACCTCAAACTGTCTAAGCTGCTTGTAAACAGCTCACACCAGTGTGGACAACTCAAAAAATAGCCCTAATTGAGGAGACAAACTAATTGATCATTATGTAGCTATGGAAACCATAATCAAACATCCATCCCTTCATGTGAGATAATTAATATCTGACAAAACTTCATGGACCAAAAGTCCCATAAAAAGACAGAAAGAGATAGTGATGAGATCACAGAAAAACCTAGAATATAATGAATGAACTTAAGAGAACTACCTGGTGTTAGACACTTTACAAGCTGGGATGAACTTGGGTGCAAAGACTCACTAGACATTTGCTTAAATAGCAAAGAAGCATGTGAGTGGTGTAAAGACCAAATGACTGAAGATTGATGCTCTAATGTATGGAGAGAAATTGGGAACTGTTTAGGCAGCCAGTTGTCTGTCATTTCTTAGTTTTGGAAGCTGCTAGCCCTGCACTTCCTGTATAATCAGATATATTTATCCTTCTCGGGTCTCTGATGTGGTTGAAGACTAGATAGCTGTAGTCTCATAGTTAAATTTGGAGTTGTTTAGGAATTAAGAGGGTGTTCTGGATCTAAAAAGATGTTTTTAAAATTGTGATGCAAGTTATGATGGAAGCTGAGTTGGATATAGATCTTTAGACTCATGGAGATGGTTGCATTGTAGAATGTTAAAATCAGTTGCCAAATACGTATGGATTGGAGATTGGGAATATATGCTAAGTCTTATAATTCTCAGAATTGCGGCCTAATTATTTTTGTTGTTTGGTATTGTATTTGTTGTTATAAGAGAAAGAGCCATTTGTTGGACTGAAAGGGAGAGCTTTTGTGGGGGGGAAGATATACCTTAAACTTAAAAAAAAAAAAAAAGGAAGCAGATGGGAGGGGGGGGGGGAAGAGGGGGGGAGGGTGGGACCGGAGGAGGGAGTAGAGAGGGGATTGTGATTGAGATGTAACTTGATGAAATAAATAAACAAATAAATAATAAAAAAAGAAGTCTGGAGGGGACCCCTGACCATTCAGTGACTATGTCAGATTAGCATCCTTGTTTCCGTTGGTCTTGTCTTCAGCCTCGTAGCCTAATTGTCTGGATGGCTCCAGCCACTGTTTCCTTTTCCAATAAGGAGAAGAAAGAAAGGGAAATGCCCAAACAAACTTTGTTGTCTCTCCCTTTGGATTAAAGAATTTCTGTGACTCAGCATGAGTAAGGGGGCTAGGAAGGCAGCTCAATTCTTAAGGTGCCCCCCAAGTAAACATGAAGACCTGAGTCTGGATCCCCACCACCCATGGAAAAAGTCACCCCTGGAGCTCATTGGCCACTATTGTAACCAAACTGATGAGCTCTGGGTTTCATATTCAGATAATGTGGAATGTAATCATGAAACATGCCCAACATTGACTTCTGGCCTCCACACATATGTGCCTGTATGAGCACATGCCTATCACAGACACACAGAGTGGATATGTTATCTGCCTGAGAATTATATTTTCCATTAGCTTTCTAAGCCTGTTCCTCAGGTAGTAACTAAGAAATAATTTGTCAGCTCTGTCAATGAACAGTGTTGCCATGATAAAGGTGGCTATGATAAAGGTGGCTCTGATTGGTCAACCATAGTGGGGGGAGGTTGCTGAATAACAGTCATTGAGGGTGTCACTCTTGTGATTCAGTATGTCTCTTGGAGGGTCCTGGAAGCTACTGTGATAACGCTTTGCAACAGGAGGTCTTAAAACTGCATGAGGTCCATACGCTCTTCATAGTGGGTGCTTTGTGCCATCACAGCAGCCCTGTTAGACTAGCTATGGACAATTCATGGACATAATCCTGTATGGATTCTGTGGAAGAGGCCAGTGATCAACAGGTCCCATCTTATTCCCTCAAAAGAAATGACCCCATGTGTAGTCGAGGCTTAGGACACCCCATGAGTCTGAATGTTTAGGGGAATTTATTAAAAGACTTTGGGGGGAGTCTGGGTGTGGTAGTGCAGGCCTGTAATCCCAACACTGTGGAGACAGAGGCAGCATGATCAGTTCAAAGTCATCCTCCATAGCAAGGTTAAGGCTGTGTTGGATTATGTGAGACTGTGTGTAAAAAATAAAACACCTGGAGGATCCCTTCAAGGGACTGCTCATGGGCCAGAACTGTGTCACAGGAAGCCTCCAATGCCGCCCTGTTTTCACGTTGGATGGGGACCTGTGTACTAGACTGGTAAACTCTATAGTGAGCATTCCAGCCTTCTAGACTGAACAGCACTGTGATAGGAATCCCAAAGAACTGAGAAATGCCTGTGAGACTATTGTTGAGGACCCACACATGCTCCTTGGAAGTCTAAGTTACCTAGACAATCGCTTTTCTGGAAAGCAATTGGGAGACAGCCTTTGACCCTAGCTCCGGGCTTCTTTCACATGAGATGATTGTTACAATCATGAGAACGAGAGCAGAAACTCAAATAGTAGCATCTTCATCCTAACACTGACCAGGTATCTCAGGGTTTCTGTTGCTGTGATAAATGTCGTGACCAAAACCAGCTTTGGAGAAGGGGTATATTTCAGCTCACAACTCTCAGGTCACGCTCCATCACTGAGGGATGCTTCTCATTGGCTCACTCAGCCTGCTTTCTTATACCATCCAGGACCACCTGCCCAGGGATGGTATTGTCCACAGTGGGCTGCGTCCTCCCATATCACTCGAGAGAAAATACACCACAGGCTTGCCTATAGGCCAATATTCTGTAGTCATTTTCTCAATTGTAGCTCCCTCCTCTCAGATGACAAAAAGCAAGACAAAATCCTAGCCAGAATACCTGGGTATGGTGTGGCCCAGCCCCATGCTGTGTACTATGCCTGTATCATGTCACCTGACCAGTTACCCTACAAGGAATATGGGCTTCCTGTCCCATGGATAAAGTAATGTAGCTGCCGGCCCATGGCTGATGAGGGATAGTGTCATGCCTGCATTTAAAACCATTAGTTCTTAGCCTGTGATTTCTATCCAATGTGCCCTTGGTAATGAGGATAGTTTGGGGTGAGGCTTAGTGGTAGGGCCCATGCTTGACATATGTGAAGCTCTGAGTTCAATCCTACCACCAGCACTAAAATTAATAGCTAGATGGATAGATGGATGGATGGGTGGATAGAAAGATGGGAAAACCTGTATAAGAAGGTAAGCAAAACCCAACAGATGCTTAGCTTGAATCAGGCACAATTATCTAAGTTCTCCAATATATCAACTCTTTAGTTACCCTGATAGCCGTGAGAGGTAGGTGTCCTTACTGAGGAAGAAAGAGAGGCTCAGTGAGAGATGGTTATTGGCTTGAAGTCACTAGATATGGAGTGGCAGAATGAGTTGGAACCCAGGCTTCAGTCTCAGCTCATCACCCCCATGCTGAGCTGCTTACACAAAGCTTGGTGTGCAGGAGCCACTGGAGAGGAGAGTATTTGCTTACAGAAGACACACCATTCAGGTTCCAGGGAGTTCACTGGAGAAGAACCTTCAGATGTCAAGAGTGACTCCTGAAGACTTCCCAATGTGATGAAAAATAGAAGGCACCTTCCAGATGCCCCCTATTGTAGAATATGTTGGCTGGAAGCAACATAAATCCAAGGATAGAAGATGTGTCAAGAGTTGCAGCCTGTGTAATTCTCCAGCCTGCATGTGCTTTTTAAAGCTCAAAGGTTTATACTGGTTAAGAGCAATGGCACCTAACAGTGACTGCGTTAGTCCAAAATAACAAAGATTGGAAGCTCGAATCCCAATACTCACACTTTGAATTCCTCCCAATACTCACACTTTGAATTCCTCCCTGTGTGTGGATCAATGCTCTTGTGGGATGTCTGCAATCCTAGCATCCACCTTCAGATCTAGGCTGCCATAATTCTTGGCCTCAAGTGTCAGGGCCAGGAGGTTCCTTAACAGCCCATCTATAACTTGTCCGTGTGTCGTGCCTGGCCTGCGTGCTGGCCACATGGAAGAATAGGGACCCCAGTGCATGAGGCCTCTTTATCCTGGGACTGAGACTTTCCTTCTCTCGGGGGTCTTCATAGTGACAAAGCCACCTTGTTGGGTGCTTGGACCCAAGATTTTTCTTGCTCTTAAAAGGAACATCTGGTGCAAACCTATCCAGAGGAGGCCCATGAATAGAGGTGTCCTCTTTGACTGTGAGGAGACAAGACTCCTGAGATGGCATAGGTCTGGAGCAGTATTGACAGGCTGGGAATCAGGTGACTCTGTGGGACCACAAGGGTCATGGGAGTTCAAAAAGGAGTCAGGAAAGCAAACAAGCTTTTGTCTTTTACAAACAAGATCATTTCTTGTTAGTACTCAATGGCAAGTATTACACATGTCTTAAAATGGGAACTGTTATTGCTTAGCAGAGGGCTTTAAAGATTTCTTTAAGATAGAGTTTGGATTAGGCCACGATCTGCAGAGGTGTAAATGAATTCCCTCTGGAATGTCCTCCTTGTGTTCCTGTACAGTTCAAAAAACTCAGTTCAGATCCTGGCTTCTCCTCAGTAGAAGCCACTACTAAATCTCTTTTGATGCCCTCCTGAAGTTTCCTGGATTTATACCAGCTTATATACAGACCTCCCTTGCAAGTAGATACTGCACTGGCCATGTGGGGCTTTTACCTTGCACTTTCTTTTCTTGGTAAATGCTTGGAAAAAAGGGCCCAGATCCGGCTGACTGTTTCAGTGGTCATCCAGAGCATGACCCAGGATGGGTAGTGGTATAGTAGCCAGTCTGTTACAAGCCAACTCTTAGGAGGTTTCTGGCAGCAGTGAACAGCCTTGTATTGGGGTATGAGTTGGTCTTTAGGAGCATTCCCTACATAAGGCAGGGTTAGTAGCTTATGTTGTCTGTAGGGTATGCTAACTTTGATGGACATGACTGAAGTGTCTTGCAAGAGGAGACAAAAGACAGCCCTTGGTCATTGAGCTAACCTTTTTTTATATTGCTGTGACCAAATACCCAAATAAACAATTTACAGGAGGATTTGTGTCTCTTTTGGACTGTGTTTGCCAGGCTCCATGTGTGGGCCTGTGGTGATCAGGCATGTGGCAGGGCACATCAGCTCACTGAATGGTGGACAGGAAGGAAAAAGACAGAGCCGCAAGATCCAGCCCTTAGAAGTTATGTCCGCAACTGACCTACTTTCTTAACCAGGCCCAACCTCCAAGAAGTTTCATTACTTCCCATTAGTGTCAGGAAGTGACACCCATTGGTGAATTAATTCATTGATTGGGTCAGAGACCCCTTGATCCAGTCACCTCTCAATTAGTGATTGGATCACTCTCTGAGGACCAAGACTTTTGGTGAGGCACTTCATATCCAAGCTATAACAGCTGGAGCAGCTGTTGATAAAAGTGCTGACTCCCCACCCATCCTGTGCCCTCCAGCTAGATGATCTTACCTTGGCCTTGGTATACAGTGGCATCACGTTGATTTTACATGTGTTTCTCTCATCAGAATTGAAGTCAGACACCATACCAGAAGTTCATAAGCTCAGCTGAGCTGTTTGTGTCCCTCCTGCCCTCCCTTCTGGTTTTGTTTTGCTTCTCCAATAGAGTCTCTTTTTGCAACCTCAAAATCATAGTCTCCCAGCTTCTGCCTCTCAAATGCTGGGGTTAAGGTACAAGTGACCATGCCTGGCTCATGTTTCTTTTCCTAAACCTTTCCTGAACATTGTTATTGTGACAAAATAACTAAGATTTACTTACAAGGAGGAAGGATTTATTTATTTGGGCTTGTGGTTTCAAAGGTTTCAGTCTGTGGTTGGTTCGTTGTGGTTTTTAGGGGGACTGTGATGAGGCAGAACACCATGGCAGGGGGCAGGTGGCAAGATTTTGTCTCATGGTGGCTAGGATGCAGAAAGAGAGAGAAAGGGTCAAGGTCCCAAATCCTTTTCAAGGTCAGACTCCAATAACCTAATTTCTTCCAACTGTGCCTCACTCTTAAAGGTTCTGTTAGTTCACGGTAGAGTCATCAACTGGGGCCATAGCCTTTAATACATAGGCCTCTGGGGGACACTTCAGATCCAAATTGTTAATGTAACATTTGTGGGGCTGAGGAGATTGCTCAGTGGCTAAATGTTTACTGCACAAGTTTGAGGACCTGAGTTCCCATCCTTAACAGCCACATAAGCAGACACAGCACTGTATACCTGTAACCCCAGCACTGGAGGACAGGGAGGGGTGATGGAGATAGGTAGATCTGGGGATAGGAGGCTTGTGGCCAGCCAGTCTATCTGGAACTTCAGGCTTCCAGTCAGTAAGAGACCCTGCCTCAAAACATGAAGTGAAGAGCAGTACACGAAGACATTTGGCATTGACCTTCGGCCTCCACATGCACACATGGGTATCTGCAGCCACAAGTGTGTATGCATCACACACACACACACACACACACACACACACACACACACACACACCCCAAAAACTACAGCCAAAAACCCTTGTCCTTTGTCCGTTCCTTGACTGGATCTAGTCCCTCCCTTCCCCCAAGATTTACTGGAGTATAATTGGAAAACATAAAATGTGTTTGTAGATGTGTACATGCTTTTATATAAAAAATATATTATGATATAATCTGTACAATCAAACTAGTTAACACATCCTCAATAATCAGTCCCCTTCTATGTGGAGTAGAGAGAGAACACTTAAGATCTATGGTCTTAGCAAGTCCCTAACATATTGTCGTCCATTGATATCCAAGGGCTTGTCCCAAATACCAAAACCCCATAGATTCTCAAGTCCTATATAGCAAATGGTATATAGTCTCTGCTTGGATCCTGTGGAAGTACATACTGTACCTGATTTATCTCTCTGTGACATACAATATCTAACACAGGTATATGCTGTATAAATGGCTGTTATGCTATATTGTTTAGGGGATAATGTAACTGAACTTTTAAATTATTATTTAACTCTTATTTATTTATTACTAAATTCACTTATAACAAACACCAACAATTTCTTAACTACTAATCCTATAAATTCCTACAACCCCTTTAACCTATCCACTAAACCTATTGATAATTATAACAACTACTTTCATAACCTTTTAGAATGATACAGTCTCTGGGGCAGGTCCTCAGTCATCACTAACACAGTCTTTGTTGTAGATTCTTTAACGCACTTAGCAGTCCTTTTTCTGGATCTCTCAGATGCAGGTTCATCAGGGTAAGTTGGTTATTGCAGTCTCACCTTAAATAAGGCTTCATGCTTTCTTCTCTGTGGGAGACCCCAGCCATCTGCAGGCCAACTTAACTTCTTTTGAATCAGGAACTCAGTTGCTCTGCCTCAGTCCTTAAAGCCAGGCACAGTTTCCTTTAGGCCACTGTTCGGACAGATCAAACCCGTCTAGGCAAAAGCTGAGTCACAGGGTTTAGTCCTTGGCCTTTTGGTGTCTTGCTCAGGCTTTCTTTGCTCACCAGCTTCTTTCTGCTTCAGGGAAATCTGGCCATCAAATGATGGCCAGCATTTTTTTCAGCAGGACTCTTGGAGCTCTCTAGCATCAGGGGCCTCTTCTCCTT
Source organism: Lophiomys imhausi (assembly GCA_907164525.1). Lineage (NCBI taxonomy): Eukaryota > Metazoa > Chordata > Mammalia > Rodentia > Muridae > Lophiomys > Lophiomys imhausi. The sequence continues at coordinate 2,939,316 of CAJQZJ010032551.1, forward strand.
CTGGGCTCCATGCACTGTCCTTAAATAGGAGGAACTCTGTTTCAGCTTAATTTGGGCTCCGCCCACTTAGCAGCTGAAAACAATGTCAGGCCAGATACTTTGTTTCTTCAAGTCCATTAAGTCTTTCCTTTTTCCTGACTTCAACCTTGTTTTTCAGTCTATTGAGTCTTTCCTGTTTTTCCTGACTTCAACCTTGTTTTTCAGTCTATTAAGTCTTTCCTGACTTCATGCTGATAATGCTCTTCATGCCCCGAATTAAGAGACAGTATCAGAAACCCCTATATATTTTCTAAATCTAATTTATCTAACCCCTACAGGATAAGAACAATAATAGATTTTTATATAGGTTCAGTATACATACAGTTAAAAGATATTTCAGTCCACAGTTGGTGGAACTGAAGATTGGGACTGTGGACCTGTGGGAAATGGACATTAGTCACCATGCTGCATGCTAGGTCTGCCGGGTCAGTGTCCTGTGGCTGCATGTTGTTATACTTTGAACAGTGTTTCCCTTAAGCCCTAGCTTGGCCCTCATGTTTCTTACAGATTTATGATTTTTTTTTTTTTGCACTTAAAGAAGTGAGCTCTTTGGTTCACATTGGGAAGCTTTCCCAGGTTATCCTGATCTACATTTCTGTGGTTGGTTGTTTTGTTCTTTTGTTCTGGTCTTCTGTTCTGACAGAATCTCACCCAGTAGCATAGCCTAGCCTTGAACTTCCAAGCCCTCTCTGACTCAGTCTTCTCAGTGCTAAGTTCACAGGTATGAACACCTACACTCAGCTTTGTTTTTTCACACACACACACTGGTATGTTACGTTGCTGAATTTTATGGGTTCAAATGATCAATCTTTTTCTTTTTTCAGTCTTTTAAGGTCTGCATAATCAGAATATTTTTTTAGTTTTCATCTAGAACTTTTGTGACCTTAAAAATTAAATTTGATTCATCTGCAATTTTTTGGCATGTGGACAAAGACAGAGGTTAGTTACATTTTTGGGTTTTTTATTGAAAATTTTATTTTGTGAATTTCACTTCATGCATCCTGTTCCCTCTCATCTTCCACCTCCCCCCAGGCCCACCCTCCATCCTTGCAAACTGTCCCAGCATAAAAAATAATAGCCCATTGTGGAAGCTACAATGTATCTCAGTATGTCCCACAACATTCCCCTTTGTACATATTCTGCTTGCAAATATTCATTATAATGACTCCTTGGCCTGGTACAAGGCCCCTGGTTTCCACTACTCTGTCAGTACTAGAACCTCACTGGAACACCTCTCAGATATGCCCTAACTGTCCTGTGTCATGGAGATCCTAAAGTCCTGGGTTGTGGAACTGATCTCTTCTTGTACTCCAGCAGTTCATCTATGGAGTAGATGTTGGGGTGGGCCAACTCAAAGCCCTGGTTCTGAACCTGCAACCCCCACTTACATGGCCAGTTCTGCTATGGAAAGGTACAGGGCCTGCTCTCCTGAGTGCTGCAGCATGTGAGGGGCAGGGACAGCTCTCCTGCTTTTGTGACCCCTTCTGGGCCAGAACTCTTGTCGACCAATGGTGGTGAGGGCAAAAGGAAGGGGAAGGCATCTTTCCCTAGCCAACACCACCACATAGCAGACAGAGGGCAGGACTGGCTCTCCCACACTCACTCCCTCAGGGCTGGCTCACCCACAACCCCACATCCATGGCCAGGCAGAGTTCTTCTAGTTTCTGGTTTGTTTCCTGTCCTTGGAACCCATCTGGTGCTTGCCTGGTACTGATCTTGTAGTCACCTCAAGCTACCCCATGATGCCAAAGTGGTGTTGGTATCCAGATTATTTTTTTTTCCAGGAATGTTAGGCTGCTATTCATTCAGATGTTCATAGGTCAGAACACTGAATATAAATTTAGCCTCTCTTCTCTCTACAACCTACTGATGCACATGTGACATAGCAGTCACATCTTCAATGCCTCTAGGGGCAAGCAGAGGTTACATTTTGAGTACTGTGTACCCAAGCAGTGGACTAGCTGTGGCAGAACATCACTGGTAGATGACTCACTGCCTTTGCTGTGTTTTTCTGGCTCTGAGTCCATCTAAGGATGGTCCACTTAGGCTCCAACCCAGGCTGCTTTATTCATAGTACCACATGCATTTGATAATGTTGTGGGGCATATCCCTATCCCTACCACCATCATCTTTTTTTCACATCTTTCCTGGAGGCTTTTGTGTGGCTGTTTTTTGTGTGTAAGTTTTTGGATCAGCTTGTCTAGTTAAACACACACTAATCAACTTTGGAGAGTCAGGCTTTATTTGGCTTATATGTGCAGGTAATGAGTTCATCCCTGAGGGAAGTTTTGGCATCTTTATTTGGCATGCATTAAATCTGTCTACTGAGAGGGAAAACGTCGGTTCTATAGTATAAATATCTCCCCAGCTCAGAGAGGCTTTCTCACCCCATCAGGTCAAACATATTTATCTAAAATCTTATTCAAAAATTCTGACACATATCCTTTTCGTATATTCTTTGGTGTTTTATCTCACTCATTGTTTTGATAAATGTTATCTTTTGCTTCATTACATTTTTCTGACTTGTTTGAAGGTACAGAGAAACTTATTTTTTTATATTAAGTTCTAAACCATTGGTTCAGTCAATTTTCTTACTTTTTTCTGCAAAATACATTTTCATTCATGTGAATTTTAACAAGCCTTGGCCTGAATTGTGCAATCTTAGCCCATCTAAACTAGCTCTTAATTTATTTCTCAAATACGACCCCATATATACATACATCCCCTTGGATTGCTATTCTCCACTCTATGCTGATGCTCCAGACCATGTGGAATCATATTCTTTTCTCTAACCCATGGCATGTGTCCTTCTTTCCTGCTCTTTGTTTCTTCTCTTCATCAACCACTCTGCTTCAGAAGCCCTCACACCTTAGTCCCGCCTACCTCTGTCTTTGCCCAACCTCAGGCCTCAGCATTTATTCAACCAATCAGAGACAATGTAAGTAACAGACATCAAACAGGACCAATTAATTAACATTTAGAATACATCCTATCACCCCATCAATTCTCTCCTTTTGTCCAATAAAAAGGCTCAATTTTTTAAACTCATATAGTAAAAACAGTAAGAGCAAACATTAAACAATTAAGAAAACCATACATAAAAATTACACACATAATATTTAGCCTATTTATATCAGGCAATCTTGAAGAAGAAAAAACCATCTATCTGTCTTGGTGAGTCTAAAGTTCTGAACCTAAATATTTTCTATCATATCTTATATTTATAAAACTAAAGATTTTATTTAGACTTTAAAATATCCTCTTAAATCCTAAACAACTCAAGTTCAATTGAAATTTTATATCTATTAGTCTTCAAGCCCATCAAAGACGTAAGGGATAAAGTTATTATTTGAGTGAATAGGGAGCATAGGAGAGCAGCTTCCAGAAAGAAAATGACAGTTTGCTGCTTAGACAGACCCAAATATCTCTCCATACTGTTGGAGCATCATCTTCAGCCTTCTGGCCAAGTGTATCTCACAGACATAATTGTGTAGCAGGAAATAAGGATTTGCCCACTCTACCTCTGCAGAATCAGGGCATCGACTTACTTGCATTTAAGCTCTGGTCCATCTTTGGACTGTATATAGTCTGGTGAGAGAGCAGGGGAATTTTTACCCAGTAGGAATTATCTACTAATGAAGATTTCTTTTTGATGCTCGTTGTCTTCTTCCAAGTAAAATGGGAGCTGTCAGAAGCTGACTATCTTAAGTCAAACAATTCTTAAAATAATAAAAACATCTTTAAATGTAATTTTCTCTATGCCTCTGAGGGTTTTGAAGACATCTATTGATTTATTTATAAATCTATCTATCTATCATCTATCTATCTTTGAAAAAACTGTATATTTTAACCATTTATTAACTTTTTAACCTAGTAAGCCTATTTGGTGATAAATTAAGACTAGTATTTGACATGATTGGGAGCTTGACTGGTCTACAATCAACCTGTATTACTCAGACTCCTAAATAGATTGCAGTAGCAACCCATAAAAGGATTGAAAGTAAATCTGTTCTTTTAAATGAGTTGTATAAGCATAATGCCTTATATAAGAGTTGAAATATACATAATATGTGTCTAAATATAAAATTCTATACCAATGAATCAAAATTAATCTTATTTTTATCAATATACAAAATTCTATACCAATATGCCAAAAGATAACCTTATTTTGAGAATAACAGTAGCTTTAAGTTTCAGAGCAGATTCAATAGTCTACCCTTATATCTTATCATTTCTATATTATATACACATATTCCCCCTCTTTTTCTTTTCAAATCTTTTCCCCCTATATAAGAGAGAAAAAAGGATATAGAAAAGAAAAAGAGAGAAATCCCTGAGTCTAACCTCCTATTCATTGCTTAACAAGACCATTTCTCATTTTGTTACTAGTTCCTCTAAATGGCAACATCTATGACCAAAAAAATCATCCACCCCACCTTTGGGAATGGGACGTCTCTCTCTTAAAATTACTTCCTGTTGATATGGGATGCAGGAAACCTGTTTGGGGGCAAATAAAATAGAAAAATGGTTAAGCAAGTTAATAGTAACATTTGTTGTCCAGTCTCTATGTGCTCAGCAATTTGAATGTCCTGAGCAGTTTGTAGTCCAAAGGTGGACTTTGGGTAGGAAAGTTCAGGGCTTTATTGGCACCCTGTCTAGAACAGTCTGTGAGGCTCCATCATCTTAGCAAGCTGTTTGAAGTTGTTCTGGATGCAGATTTTGGAGGAAACAGCTATTGAGGATGGATCATCTGGACTACTTGCCTTGTCTTCTTTGGTGTCTGGTTCCTTTGTTTTGAAAATATATAATTTCTCACAGGTAACATCTCTCTCTCTCTCTCTCTCTCTATATATATATATATATATATAATTCAGAGCTCCACCTGTCTTTGCCTCCCAAGTGCTGGGATTAAAGGCATACATCATCATGCCTGGCTCCTAACTTATCTTTTTTAGGAGCAAGATGCCTTTTGAAACCAGTTCTCCTGTAGGAGCCCCATACCCAAGGAGACTGGCTTGTGACACCTTTATCTTTATATGCATTTAAGATTATATGTATTCATCCATTAGATCAGTAAGGACATTATTAAACTTAACATCAAGGGAAAATGTGTCATTTTTGAATTCTAGACTGTCTATAATAAGCAGTCTTATCAGCAGGGTTCCTGCCCTGCTTTCACTGTTTAGACTAGGCTGGTCTAGAATTCAGAGATCTGCCTGTTTCTGCCTCCAGTATGATGGGATTAAGGGCATGTGTCACTACCACCCTGTTTAAACATTTTACTTAAATCCCAGATAATAGTAACTCTGTAATCCAGAGAGCAACTTTAAACTGTAGTGACAATTTGAAAGCTGCCCAAAATCTTCAAAAATCTCTTATGTTTTAGCAACGCCAAACTATAAAAATATTCTATCTCCCAATATAAAGAAAATCAAAGACATCTAACCAAAAATAAAGCAAAGAAACAACATTCCAAAAGCCTTGGTCTAACCATGTCATCCCATGCAGGAATTAAATCTCTGTTCTTTATTCATTAGAATCTAGTTGCAACTGTGAATCATGGGTGGTCCTGTCCCAGAGAGACCTGACAAACATCTAGTAGCCAGGGAGCTTTGAGCTCCAGCAGCCATCAATTTTGTCTTATATATCGGGAAGTGCCTCCCTCCTTCCCCCATTGTCATTGTTGGTAACTTAGCATTCCATCTGTAAATTCTTTCCTTTAAACCTATCCTAGTCTGATCCTTCTTAAAATTAATACATAGAACCACAATTGTCAGTGTAAAAATCATGTTTATGCTAAGAGAAACAAACTCAATTGGAATCCAAATATATTGAGGCATTATGAATTCTTCCATTTTAATCTAGGCAGTTAATTCCAGTCCCCATTTTGTCTAGAAGACTGTCAGTTTTTTAGCACATAAGGACAGCCTTAGCTCTCTACCTTTGCTGCAAGGCAGTAGCTTTTGTTAAGGGAGCCGCACCTTTGAAATGCATTTGGGTTCAGTTCCCCGCTCTTTGGCTAGGAAACCGCCTTTCACCTGGGCCTTCTCAGACTGTAAGCATGGATTCTAATTGCCATAGTTGGGTGCCATTTGTAGAAATAATTAATTAAATTCCTTCCTTCCTTCCTTCCTACCTTCCTTCCTTCTTTCCTTTTGTGAATTTCACATCATGTACTCTGTTCCCATTCATCTCTCACCTCCCTTCAGACCCACCCTGTACCCTTCCAACCTGAGGAAAAAAATCTCATTGTGGAAGCTGTAATCTGTCTCAGTGTGTCCTACAATAATCCCTTTTGTCCACGCTTTTTTTTCTTGCAAATGTTCATTACAATGACTCCTTGAGCTGGTATGAGGCCTCTGGCTTCTGTTATTTTGTCAATACTGGAACCTCACTGGGATTCCTCTCATAAATCCTGTGTCATGGAGATCCTGTAGTTTTGGGTCTGTAGAACTGGCCTCTTCATGCACTTCAGCAGTTCATCCATGGGGTAGATGCTGGAATGGGCCAATTCAAAGCCCTGATTCTGGCCCTGCAACCCCCCCCCCTACATCCTGGGCCAGGTCTACTGTGCTGCCCAGGTAAGGTGCAGGGCCCCCAGCTTTCTTTTAAAACCCAGGAACAGTCTTAGGAAAATGGGAAAAATACTGGCCACGATGAGCTGGGTTCTCCTCCATCAATCAGCAGTCAAGACAAACCCACACAGACCTACCCACAGGCTAGTCTGATCTACACAGTTCATGGGGGAGGCTCTCATTTCAGATGACTGCATCAGGATGACAATGAAAGCCAACCATGACTGCTTTCTTTTTCATAGTGGTCTTGTTGACTTCATGGTATAAATCTCCGTGTAATTCACCCCGTGGCATTTTTTTTTTTTTTGCACTCTAGGCTTGATGTTGCTTCCTGATAGTGTTGTCAGCATGCTCCTCTGTCCATGTCCAGGAAGATGGTCAGGGTTTAGATATGGAGCAATCATAATCGGTTTGATTGTTTGATCAGAACTTCATAGATACTATTGCATCTTTTCATCGGGAGGCTAACAATATCTGGTTGTCTCTCTTTGGATGATTTTAGTGACAGTAGATGATCATTGTCTAGATCTACTCATTGGTTATTTTGGTAGATTCTTTTCCCTGCTGTTGATTCTCGGAACTCCTATACAGACAAACTTTCCCTTGTCAGGTCTTTGGTTACCCTGATTACAGTGCACACAAGAAAAGCTAAGTCTTGAGTCCTTCTCTTTAACAATGTTTAAAAGAATGGATTTCCTTACCAACTTGTAAAGGTAAAAAGTGGACTTATGAACCATTACCAGGCCCTTGGGTTATAACCTGGTGGGGTGGCCTTGAAGACACCTTGCTTATGGATGCTTCCCTGTCTTTCACCAACCAGCCTTTGGGAGTTAGTTCCTCAGTCTTATCATGATAGCCTTAGTACGTTGAAATATTCTGATATAATTCAATTTTTGTCCTGGGAATGGAATCAATGGAGAAATACTGTTTAGAGACTGAAATCTGGGTGAGGTTGGGGCTCCTAGCTACAGAGCTTAGGAAGTGTGCACGTGTGGTGTGCATGTGTGACAAGACTTTCCAGCAATCTCATCTCCTGATAGCTATGGCCATGCAAGTCCCTCACCCTGACCACAAGCTGATAAAAGTGGTCAGCAGGATGTCATTTTCGAATTTAGGTTATAGAAAGAATGGTTTATACTTCTCTTCCTCTTGCTTGTTCTCCATGGGAATCAAGCATCTCTGCTGAGGCCCCAAGTTGCTCCCCCCCTCCCAGAGGCCAGCAGGCAAGGGATCTAAGCCTCTACCAACAACTCTGGGAGGGAACTTGGAATTGGTCTTTCTTGTTCAGGCCTTAAGATTGTTACAGGCTTCACAAAGTACCTTGACTACAGCCTCCATGGAGATTCTGAGCCAGAGGCCCAGCTGAGCCATAGCTGGATTCCCAAGACAATAAATGTTTGATGTTTTAAGCCACTAAATTTGGGGGTAATTTTTATGCAATTACACTCAATAAACAATAACTAGTGTGCTATACTTTCAAAGTTGAACTGCATAATGATTCATACTGGTATTTTGCCAGGGCTTCAGGGTTCTCGAGTTTGTGCTCTCTTGTTCCTGTGTCCCAGGTTCTGATTCCCAACATGATTATGCATTTGTCTTTTTCTGGCTAATCATGCTCTAGTTCCAGAGATAATAATATCAATGTTGCTAAGGACGCAGAGCTGTAGGCTCAGTTAGGATTTCTTGCTTTTATTCTTGTCTTTGCAGCAGAGCCCAACAGGGAATGGACCACTAAATGGAAAGGAACCCCAGGCCACCTAGGGAAGGTTCTATGGCCTACAATGCCTTGCTTTCCAGAGCAGCCTGTCCCAGACCAATACTGTGCCCTGTGGTATTTTTTTTTTTTTGCAATGCTTGGGAATCATATTTTGATTATATCACAAATGAACATTTAAATTAATTTGTTTCATTTTTCTTTTCATTCTTAGAAGTAAGTTTTCATCATCATGACTATGGAAAGTACTTACATGGGTCTTAGATCAAATTCACAACACAGGGCATGTGCAAAGGTGTTCAGTGCTGGTTCCTTACTGCCTACCTTCTCTATAGATTCTTCTCCATATAGACAGCGACTTACAACATTTAACATAGTGTTCCTCAGGTTTCTAAAATGCTCTATTCTTTGTATAAACTTCTAAATGTACACATTAATATAAAAGTCCTTTTATTTTAAATCTTATATAGGATTTTATGGGAGGGTATATCTTGGTTTATATGATGGTTAGTGTTTCATGTATCTTTATTGTGAACTTATCTTCCCCTCTCTAGGAAAGTGGAAGTGAATTTAGATTTCCTCTCTCCATCATACCTTCCTTCTAAACACCAGTCATCCCCATGTGCTCAGGTTCTGCATGGTGATAGAAACCTTCTAAACTGCTCCATAGGAACCCAGTATAGATGGCTCCTGTTCAGCTGTGCCTGGGGACTTCCCAGGTTTTTGCCTTCACAAATAGTGCCACAGAAAATGCCTCTTCCTGTTTTCCCAGGTTTTCTTTTTTTTTTTAATTACTATTATTCTTTTTCTTAGATGTCATCCACCCAGACACAAGCTGATGCTTATGGTGTTCTTGGAAGAGCTAGTGACTGGACTTGGCTTTCACCCGCTGGTCTCTGCCACAACCTCTCCTCCAGTGGCCTTGTCACTCACTGTGTTCTGAAATGCCACACCGTGTCACTGCGAGTTGCCCCTGTCAGGCCTGAATTTATAGGCAGCGCCATCTGTTGGTAGCCCAGGCCACTGTGCTGGGGGTGGCAAGTGGGGGCTTCTCGGAGGCTCTAGAGTAGCCTGATGTAAAGAGGAAAGCACTGTAGGCCCCGAACCTCTGCGAGGTGCCTGGAAGCCATTCCTTCTCCACTTGGGGGCTCCTTTCCGTGGTTTGGCACTTCGTGGACCTGGGTGTCTGCCCTGACATGTGGACTTAGGAGTCCCTCCAGAATGACAGGTTAGATTGGCAGCCTTTCTGAGGCTGTGCGGAGAGGTGTTCTTTGCACTACAGTCCTCACAAGATCTATGCCTGCTCTTCTTCACTCACTCCCACCACACCCATCTGTCTGTCTTATGTCTCCTCATACTAACAGCCCTCCTCTTCTCCTCGGAGCCAGAACTGGGGAATGGCTCACAGTCTGCACCTGCCCACACTCCTCACCCCATGGGCTGGCTCCCACATGCTAGTCCTTGAAAGTGCTCCAAGGTCACTGCTGGCTGCCTTGTCAGGATGCCCAGTACATGGGGGCCCCTTGTAGATGGCCTCCTGCCAGCCTGGTACAGATAGCCCCCCCCCTCTCTCTCTCCAAGCCCTTTTGATCATGAAGCTGGGCAGAGCTGGTTCCTGGGCCTTCTTCAGCTACCTCGCTCCCTGTCCTCCCCATAGTGACTCATCCAGGCCTGCAGCTTCAAACCTCTCAAAGCTCATTCTTAATCTCTTGTCTAACCTGGACTGCCTCCTGAGCTGTACTTGGAAGGTATCCTGGCTCCTGTAGTCAAACTGGTCCAAAATCCCTCACTCCAAAGGCCAGTCCTTTCCCAGGGGACCCTTCATAGTAAGTAGACTCTCCAACCATCTAGCTATGGGCCCCTCTTTCCAAATCCCCCCAATCTCACCTCACATTCAATCTAAATTTTGCCTGACTCTCTCAATTCCCATTATCCTCCTGGTATACCTTTCCTGCTTGCTTGGTCGACTGCAGTGGCCACACAGCTGCTTTCCATTCATCTTCTCTGTTGTCTGTGTCTCTGGAGAAAGTGGTGTGGCTGGGCTACTTGCCTGGTTGGTAGGTTGGAGTGACAGTCTCTGGGATGGCTCCAGAGTCCTCACAGTTAGCCAGTGCTTTTGTCTTCACTTTGGCTTATTCCAACTGCTGGCTCATTCCTTGTACCAGGTCACCTGGACGTCCTTTAGTCCTTCTGAAATGCTTCTCTGTGTGTGACCCCAGGACCTCTGTGCTTGCTCTTGCCTCAGCCTGGAAAGATCACCTTGTCTTACTGATTCCTTCCAGTGCACTCAGTCCTCCTCAGGTTCCTCTAGCGGTTGGGTCTTGTGTTCCTCCTTTGGGGCCACACCTGCAGTCTTGGTGCTCCCTGCAGTCTTCATGATGAGTTCCTGTTGACCTGTGGGCTGGAGCCAGCCTCACCCTCTAGCCAGTAAGCCGTGTTTTGTGACATCACAAGTCCTCACAGTCAGGATTCTGATCTGGGGAAAGGCATTGTCTTTGCTTAAAGTGGCCTTTCTCAGAAAACGGGATAATGAGGTTGATTTCATAGGATCGTGAAGGACTGATGGCTGGGACCCTGCTGTCACACGGGGCTAGTGAGTCAGACATGGCAGCTGCACCTGGGGCCTCCCAGCTACACAGAATTCTGTCCATTTGGCACTGTGCTCCGGCCCCACAACTATGCCCTCTGTCACCCAGGGAGAGGTGGGCAGTTTTGGAGCTTGGGAGGGAGCTACACTGGTGTGCTGGCAGCCTTTGCCAACTCCTTCCATGAGGGATTTATTGTCCGCCCCAGGTAGCAGAGACATGTGATCCCAGGTCCCCAGCACTTCCCTGTCAGACCCCACAGTGGTAGTACCAAGGACAAGGCACAAGGATTCTCCAGGGCAGGACAGGAGGCTCTCTAACCAAGCTGAAAACAAAGGCTACTTCAGACAGGGAAGAAAGAATAGGCTCTCACACCCCTCTCAACTGCACACACAGGGGACACGTGGCTGTGTGTGTCAGAGATACATCAGGAAGGGGCAGGTTGTACTCTGGGGACTCAGGCTCACCTGTCCGTTCAGCACTGAGAGTTTCTGTGCTCTCAGTCTCCCTCTGCTGGTGTCAGCTAAGGGTTGCTGCCGCCGGAGTTTGGCAAAGGAAGAGCAGTGCCTGTCATACACAGGGGTTGGTGTCCTCCACTCATCCCAGAGTAGTGAGGAGTAACAGTTCTGTCTACAGTCCTCTCAGCACATGGGTGAAAGCAGGACCAGGAGCCTCATCCCTCATCGAGGTCCAGAAACCTGGTTGAGTCACCTGGAAACAGACAGAAACAGCCTCTGAAAGTGTGAATCAGATTCAGAAGCAAGACCTGTCCCTGTCCCCTGTCCCTCCCTCCCACAGGATGGTGGACACTTACCTATACATAGACCCTTGTATTGGTGGAGTCTCACCAATGGTAGAGGAAGTCTCTTTACCATCCATGAGACACATTAATGCTCTTCTTTTACATACATACATACACACACAGAGAGGGGGGAGGAGAGATTATTATTGCATTGGGCCACACTTAGGGGATGCAGGCCTATGAAACAGGTGCCCCTTTGCCAGTGGTAGACAGACATCGCTGACCTGTGCTCACTAGAGGAAATGAAGCCCAAGATGGCCTATAGTGGGAAAACTGAAGTCTTTCAGCCTGAAGCCCCAGGGGTCAGGGTGCCAGGGTCTGGGTGTGATGGCTCCTGATTCTTGTGTTGAATGGCCTCAGAACCTCCTGGCTGGTCCACCAGCACAAGGACCATAGCTGGCACCAGTCAGCTCCCGACCTAGGGCTATGGAAAAGGAGCCTGATTAGGCCCTGACAGTGGAGAGCTGCAGGCTTGGTGAAGCCATCTTGTCCTTGGAGGCGGGTGTGGGAGACCTTGCTTGAGAAAGCTAGTGTAGGTCTGTGACTTTCAGTGGGTGGTTGACCTGGGAAATCCCTGGCTGGGGAGAGTCTCACTGTGGCTACCTTGCAGTTTGAGCATGTCTGTGTCAATCCTGAGGCTTGCCGAGTTCTCTAGGCCTGCCTAGATGCTGAGCAGGGCCCCTGCTTCCCCTGAAGTCTCAGCTGTACACTCCGAGCAAGCTCAGAGGCCCTGGAGCCACAGGCTTGTGAGCTAAAGCCGTGATTCCTCTTCTTTATTCTTAGATAACTTTATACATGTATATAATTAACTTCAGTCATATTCATACCCTGTTACCCTCCCCTCACACCCCCCCCTCCTGAAACGCTTCTTTCCCAACAAGTTCCTGTTCCTTTCCATATCATGGCGGTGTTTGTGTTCGTGGTATGTGTCTGGGGTTGGGAGAGGGAAGAGAGAATGCCACTAAGTTGATTGGCAGCTTGTATGGCCTGGGTGAGGGTTTATTTACTTGATCATGAGCAAATTATCAGCAGTTACACCCCTGAAGAGAGTGACACCCCTCCCTGAGCACCCATTTATAGATCCTGGGGAGGGGAGGCCTCAAGAGCCCCTCCCTCTTCAATGATGAAATGTTAGTGGACCCAGTCTTGTGCAGGTAACCGCAGCTGCTTTGAGCTCATGAGTTGTCTCTCTGAATGGCTCTCATTTCAGGAGTTTCTCTGAGTGTTGTGACCCCTCTGCTCCCTCTGCCCCCACGAAGTAACTGGCTCATAGAGCAGTGCTGGCTCACAAACGCCATCCCCCTGGGACTAGACACCTGGCCCTCAAGTGCCAGACTTGCCTCCTTTGGGTGCTAGCCATTCCTTCAGACCTAGTAGCCATCTTCTGTTCTCATCTGAGTTTGGCCTAACATACTTACAGACACCTTGCTGCTTTAATAATTTAACATGCCTTCCTCTGAAGCCATTGCTGTCCTCTCAGAGTCAAGAGGCCTTCATTGCTGGAAGCTCACACCTCTCCACTCCCAGGAAAGAGCATGGGGCCAGTGTGTGAGGTCCAGAGCAACAGCATGTGCCACCCTCACCCCCAGCAGCTGCCCTCACTCTGTGTGTGTGCATGTGTGGGCCTGTGTATGTGCATGTATGTGTGTGTGTGTACAGCATGTGTCCATGTGTACATATGGGGCCCCTGTTGCTCAACGTGAGCCTGGGTTGGGTGGGATGAGAAGCTGCAGGCTGGCAGGAGCCCTGCTGCACAGGGGAGGAGAGAAAATCTGAGAATTCATCATGGACTTTTACATACCTCCATAAGCATGTGAAAAGTTGCTCCTGTGTTTGGGAAACAGTCCTTTCTAGGACACAGCAGGTGTGTGTCACCCTGGAGGCTGAGTTACCTTGAGAGACAGTCTTCTGGGGTCCTGGAGTACCCCTCATCACCCCATTCATGCCGAATTGTCCAGCCATGTGTCAACTGTGTGACTTGTACTGGCCTCCCCTGAGCTGCAGCTCCACTGCAGAACTCAGTCTTCCTTCCTTGCCACCCTGGTTGATGTGTACCTTGTGCCCGGCTGGGCGTTTAAATCCTTGGTTCCTGGTCATTCTTTTTTAGGAAGGCACTCACTCTATACCTCCTCAGTTCCAGGGCCCTGTGAGCCAGAAGACCTCATTGATGGAATCATCTTTGCAGCCAACTACCTGGGCTCCACCCAGCTGCTCTCTGAGCGCAACCCCTCCAAGAACATCCGAATGATGCAGGCTCAGGAGGCTGTCAGCAGGGTCAAGGTGGGGTACTTCTGGGCCTGGAGGGATACTTGGGTGGGCCCTCAAGGTGAGCTCTGAACTGGGGATGCAGTGGGATACAGGTGCTCTGTTCAGCACAGAAAGCAGGCATGGCCCAGTATGCCAAAAGAGACATATCGCCTGACTGGCAAATGTTCAGCTGGGCACAGTCATCACTGGCTGCTTAAATGTGGTCCATACAGTCCCTGGGAAACAATTTTTCAAAGATAGCTGATGTTTCTGAAGCAATCCAGTCTTTAAGTATATTCGTATGAAGACTTAACTCCTGTCCCAACAGTGTATTTTTGCCACCAAAGTGTGTGTAGAGGCAGGGAGAACACAAGTGTCACTCAAATGCATGGCCTCAAGGAAAGCTGGCTTACTCAAAACTCTGTAGGCTTTTTGGCCTGCGTGGTTTTTCTGGCAGGTGATGATGGGCAAGGGGAACATGAGACCACACCAGCAGAGCTAAGTATGGTCACGGGGAAGGAACATGGCAATATGAACTTGTGCCCCACCCAGGATAAGGTGGACAGCCTGAACATGCTGTCAGCCCATGGTAATGGGGAACAACATCATCCCCCATCTCTTGCCCCCACCACACACTAACCTGGTTGGATGGGGGCAGAGGGTACCATAAAACCATCTGTGCTGGTGAGGAGAAGGTGCAGCAGGGAGGGCCAGAGCCAGTCTAGTCATGTACTCTGGGCCCTATGCCTCCTGACCCAGCTCAGCCTGCTCCCTGGTACCCGATCCCGTCCTCTGGTGTATGGAGTGGTTGACAGTCATTTATACCACTGGGGCTGGCAGGCAAGAATGGTTTTTCTTTACTGTGTGTTCTCAGCACAGTGGTGGCCATGCACTGGTCCCTGCAGGGCTTTTGTGGATTTTGAATTCTTCCCATTAAGCACAAGCCTGAAAAAAACCTTGCCACAGCTTCCTTCCTGATTTTCATTTCTCTTCCATGCTGCGCAGAGGATGCAGAAGGCTGCTAAGATCAAGAAAAAAGCGGTGTGTAGGACCCATGTGGGCCAGAGACGGTGGTGCTTGCGTGTATGTGTGTGTGTGTGTGTGTGTGTGTGTGTGTGTGTGTGTGTGTGTGTATGTGTGTGTGTGTGCATGCCTTGCCCTATGCATGTGGGCAATTCAGGCAGTACCACAGAGCTTGGAGGCTTTATTTCCTTGTTAGGAGGCTGCTAGATTTTGAAAAGAAGCCATACTTCTCTTTTTGTTGTCTCACTATAACCAACTTTCTTTTCTACTGGCTCCCATGCCCTGGAACATGTTTCATGTGTTCGGAGCTCTGTTTTGTGTGGGCATTTCCAAACAGGACACTTGGTACGACAGTATAGTGTGTCTGGCACCTGGCTTCCTGTATAGGGCTAACTGCACTGTTCTGATAATTGGGCTGGTTAGTTTTCACCCAGTAAATCAGGACAAAGAGGAGTTTGTCTTGGAACTGCCCTTTCTACCAGATGTGGCTCAGTGGTAGAGCACCTGCCTAGTGAGCAAAGGTCTTGGCACACACACCTGAAAGGAAAATGAAAGAAGAAGAAAAAGGAAAAGAGAATAGTTTTTTTTTTTTTTAAAGCTTGGGTAGACCTTCAAAAGTTGGGTGGACAGTCATTGGTTTGTTGATCTAGTCATTTCGTAAATGCTGGTCATTTTCTGTGTGCTCATATAAAACACCAGCAAGCTTGGTGTCAAGCTGGGTGGCAGAGGGCCCTGGGTAAGTTCATGGAGACAAAGTACAGTGGCTTGTTAGCCCCTCTTTTCTTTCTGTATGCTTCAGCAGCATGAGATCTAGTTTCCCCTGTCCTGGAACTGACAGCCTTTTATCCTCCTGTGGCCAAAGGACCCCACCTGCTGAGCTCCCTTGCCTACAGTGAATCCCCTGTCTGGGGACGAACTCACCCCTCTCCCTCTGCTTGGGCAGGCTTCATGTTAAGAGCCTCTAGGCAAAGTGAGGTAGGTTGGCAGGCCTGTGGTGGGCTGTGCCTCCCTGCAGAAGAACACCTCCTTGTTTGCAGTCTGCAGTCCTCCCCTGTGCTGCCCAGGACTGGGGAAGGTGGGAGTGCGGGGGTTCTTATGGATTGTAGCCCTTTTCTGGATATGCAGGCCCAGAAATCCTATGGAGTCACAGGCTCTGATGGGGCTAGACACAATGCAGCCCTTTTCAAAAAGACACCAACAGCCAGGCCACCTTTGCCCAAGAGGCCTTCTTTCTTTCTTTCCTTCCTTCCTTCCTTCCTTCCTTCCTTCCTTCCTTCCTTCCTTCCTTCCTTCCTTTCTCCTTCTTCTTCTTCTTCTTCCTTCTTCTTCTTCTTCTTCCTTCTTCTTCTTCTTCTTCTTCTTCTTCTTCTTCTTCTTCTTC
>CAJQZJ010032551.1:2955781-2986148 GCA_907164525.1 Lophiomys imhausi
TCTCTCTCTCTCTCTCTCTCTCTCTCTCTCGGGTCATTGTGCAAGCTCCCTTTATGATCTAGCTGCAAATATAGGGAACAGTGTGCTGGCTGAGCCATGGCCCGCCCTGACTCTAGTATCTGGTGTTTTGTAGGCTTTTGCTTCTTTTCATCTTTTTCAGGACAGGTCATGGGGAGGCTTCCCATCCCTTTTGTCAGTCTCTCCTCCATCTCTTTGCTCACATTCAGGTCTAGTCCACTTGAGTTTCTTCACCCAAGTTCCTTCACTGAACTCCCTCCCACCCAGGCCAACCCATAACATTTGAAATTTTTTGCTTCTGGCACTTCCTACTTTTGAGCAAGAGGAATTTGAGATAATCTCATCACAGTACATTTAAAGTGTAGTGGCACCCATGTATGGAGATGTCATGATGGAGTAATAAAACCTGTTAACCTTGTATGCTAACCTAAACGATAAATTTAGAACTGTGGTTGTGGGGATTCCATTGAGGTCACATATAACCCAGGTTTTTTTTTTTTTTTTTTTTTTTCAAATGGAGGAAAAGCCCCTTCGCAGTCCTGAAGATTTTTCTTCAACTGGATTGTCTAGGAGTCTGCTCTTTTTTCTAATTATCTAAAAGCAGTATCATCGTGTGGTAGACTGGCAGTCCCAAAGCCCTTGAAAACAGAACTAGGATGTATATTGTCACTGAAATAGAGGGTCTCTCTGCAGCTTAGAAATCTTGAGAACTTGTCTGCAGGGAGAATTTCAATTGGAAGTTTGTCTGCTGAATAATTAAATCACAGTTTCTTCTATGTTGTGATGGAGGATACCACCTGGAGCCCCCAGTGACCACGCTGAATTATTCACCCCGGTGGGGAAAGGGAGGGTGGGGCGGTTCTTTCTCAGTGCTGCTGTGAGGTAATTAGGATCCTCACAGGTGTGAGAAACAATTAGAAGCAGTAGCTACTTGGCCTCCAGAGAAGGAGATAGAAACACGCCCACAGACCCGGCTGTTTCCACTAGAGGCCACAGACAAAGTGTGACAGCTTCTCCCCACACCTGCCTGAACCCGTCTCTCAAGGGATTTGGAAGACCCAACCAGGGCAACCATGTGAATGTGAACATTTAAGTAAAAAGGAAGTACTCGATCTGAATTAAACTTCTTTGAGAACATTTCCCCCATTTCCTAGAGTCTCCAACTTCAAAAAATGTACCTGGAGTGTGATGACCGTTACCATCACTGAATCCAGCAAGAATTAGCCAAGGGACCCTGTTTCCTGCCAAGGAGGGCCAATAGGACCCCAGGCATCTGCATGGCAAGCGGCCTCTTCTTCCTGTGCTGTGTGCCTTGAGAGCTCACAGTTAATGGGGGATTCCTCACCAAGCATGCAGGCAGGCTTCCGGTGGCCGCCCTATTTTGGGGTAGGGTTCCCTTCCCTGTCACACTATAGGAGAGTATCAGGCAGTGGTACTGAGGTGACTCTTTGGGTTGTAACAACACCTGCTGTTCTTTCTTAGAATTCTGAGGGCGATGCTCAGACCCTGACAGAAGTGGACCTCTTCATCTCCACCCAGAGGATCAAAGTTCTAAATGCTGACACACAGGTAAACACTTGAAAGACAGTTGTAGGAATCACGATACCCAGCCACAAAGCCTGGGACCTCAGGAGAGCAGTTGTTGTCCTCTAGCAGCATTAGAGCTTTCTCGTGGAGATTGTGCTCCCACACCCAGGGGAAAGACACCTTTGTTTACTTGTCATTGTCAGGGGATCAGGAGGTGACACAATAGACCAGTGGTTTTCAACCTTCCTAATGCTGTGACCCTTTAATACAGCTCCTCATTTTGTGGTGACCCCCAACCATAAAACTGTTTTCGTTCTACTTCATAACTCTAATTTTGCCACTGTTATGAATCATAGTGTAAATATTTTTGGAGACAGAGGTTTGGCAAAGGGGTCGTGACCACAGGTTGAGACCCTCCCTGATCCCTTACATCCTGAAGTTCTTAGCCTCTGTTAATGGTCTTGCCCACATTGCATGCAACATGGAAAGTGCAAAATGGTGATTTAAAATGACACCACACTTTCTTTTACCGACTGATGGCTTTCTATGAAATGGTACCACCTGCCCTCCTTGCTCACTTTTCTGCTAGACCCTGAGAACCTTGTCGTTTGTGGGGTTATTTTGGCCTCCTCCCTCTAATGTTTGGATGTATTTTTACTTTCTGAGACCATTAGATATTTGTCAATAACTTTGTACTTTACCTTCCCCAGACCTGGGCCAGTCATCTTTTTCAGGGCCCCATAGTTTAGCAGACAGTGATGTACAGACACATGGACCTGGCTGCTGGCTATGCTCCCTGTGGCTGCATGTCATTGCTCCTGAGCCCTGGCAGTTCAGGGAGGTAGACTGCATGTGCTACGAACAGCTGTGAGTTCGCCATGCTTGAGACCCTTATTGGGATGGTAGCATTTGCCTCCCCATTCCATACACCCCACTTTATCTTGCAGTATGGACCCTGGTTCCCAGCATCAGTGTGTTTCTCCCATTTGGTTAATGTTTCATTACTGTGGGGTGGGGGGAATGCCAGAGGCAATCAAGATCTAAAAGGAAAGGTTTGTTTGGCTCACTGTTTGGGCAGTGATAGTCTACAGCAGTGGTTCTCAACCTGTGGGTTGCGAGCCCCTTAGGGTCACATATCAGACATTTACATTATGATTCATGACAACAGGAAAATCACTGCTATTTTGGATCATCAAGAAGATAATTTTATGGTTGGGGGTCCCCCCACAACTTGAGGAACAGTATTAAAGCGTCGCAGCATTAGGAAAGTTGAGAACCACACTGGTCTACTAAGGATCCCGCTGATCACACACCTGTGGTGAAGTCGCCATCATAATGGGAGTTGCTTATTTCCTAGTGACTTTCTAGACAAGAGTGAGGAGACTGTGGCCTGGTGTTCTAATATCCCCCTCACCCCCCAGGATACATTCCCAGGGACCTACCTTTATTCTGCCAGGCCCAGCCCAGCCTCCTGAATGTTCTGCCACTTCTCAGTGGCACCTAGGGTAGGGCCCTTTGGGGACATTCCAGATCCAGCTGCAGCAAAGGAAAGGATATCTGGACAACCCTGCTGCATTTGCTGAGTCTGTCCCCAGGGACTCATTAGTTTCCCCCAGCAGTGAGTGCCACTGCCATGTGACAAGTGTCTCAGCACCCAAGGTCCTGCCTGGGGGACTGGTCACATAGGGACCCTCTTCCTGGCGTGTAACAAGACTGTGGGATCTCAGGAAGAGTGGATGTACCCCACTTAGGCTCTGCTGTCAACACAAACAGTTCAGGTGGTGGGGGTCACGCTTGGCCAGTGGTGGCAAGAGGTGGCAGCCTCTCTCAAATGTACTTCCCATGTGTGAGCTGAGGGTGAGCCATGTAGACAGGCCTCTCTTGGGACCACCATCTAACCTACTGAGGTGGTCATTTGTTTCCATATCCTATGCCTGGCTGATGCACGAGGAGCCAGAGCTGGGGAGTGATTTGGAAGCTTTCGCTATAGCGGACAGTGTCTCAGATGCTGGCGACCAGCCCCCACCTCCCCTGTGCTGTTGTCACACCCCTGTGCTGTGGATGTGGAGCCCCCTTCATAACCCTGGCAAGAAGTAGATCTACTGCCTAGACCAGCGGTTCTCAACCCCGTGGGTCGTGAACCCTTTGGGAGTCAAATGGTCCTTTCACAGAGGTCACATATCAGATATCCTGCATATCAGATATTTACATTATGATTCATAACAGTATAAAAATTACAGCTATGAAGTAGCAATGAAAATAATTTTATGGATGGGGGTCACCACAGCAGTCGGAACTCTGTTAAAGGGTTGTAGCCTTAGGAAGGTTGGGGACCACTGAGCTAGACAAATGGATGCATTGCACACCGCAAGAGAAGGACGCTGTGCAGAAGAAAAGCACTCCAGAGATCAGAGCCTCAGAAACACCAGATTTCCCTTTGTGACAGGAGAACAAAGGTACAAAGGACCGGCTGATTAGTTTCTCAGAGCCTTTGTGTGCAGTCTTGTTAGGAAGGGGTCATGGGCAAGACGCCCAAGGAGATTCCTGTCAAGTGACAAAAGACACTAAGAGTAATGGACCTGGCCAGGGACCACTGTGGAGACTCACTGATGAGTGAGACAGGCTCGCTGCGTCATCTCCGGACTTGTGACAAACTCACTGTTGGCCTCTATGCAGGAAAGCTGGGAGGGCCATAGAGCCAGCCTGTGTGAGAGCATTTTATGTTACTGGGATGGGGCTGGGCTTCCGCACAAGACCTGCATCTTCTCCAAGGATGCTGAGCCCTACCCCAGAATCACACGGTCACTCTGTCCAGGGTCAGCACAAAACAGTCTTATTAACTAGAGCCATGGTTCTCAGTGAGGGCCACTTCAATAACCCTCCTCCAGGACATTTGGCAATGACCAGAGATACTTCTGGGGTTGGCTTGGGTAGAAGGTAGGGATGCTACTACCATCCTTCCATGTATGGGGCAGTACTGCCTTCTGCAGCAGAGTGACCTGGTCCCAGTTGTTAGTAGGGCCAAGGTGGTTATAAAACTCCAAAGCGGACTGGTTGTTAGTGGTGAATACTTTCGGTGTTCCCTGATATGGGCCTCTCCCCCTCCCGGCAGGAAACCATGATGGACCATGCCTTGCGCACCATCTCCTACATCGCAGACATTGGGAACATTGTGGTTCTAATGGCCCGGCGCCGCATGCCCAGGTCAGCCTCTCAGGACTGCATTGAGACCACACCTGGCGCCCAGGAGGGGACGAAGCAATACAAGATGATCTGTCACGTGTTCGAGTCAGAGGATGTAAGTTAAGGACAGAACATGGGCTGGGGTGGGGTAGAGGGAGCTGGCCGCTCTCCCAACGGCAGTGGGAGAGCCACTCAGCTCCAGAGTTCACTCAGCGGGGGAACCCGTGGGAGGAATGAGTGAGTACCTCTCTCACACTTGCATCTGTGAACAGAGTGAACAGTTTTACTTCCCTCCACAGAATAGGCACCTCCAGGGTTATTAACTACACACTTACTTTCTTAACAAAGAAATCATTTGATGCAGCCTCTCACCCCTGAAATAAAGCTCATCTTTGCCTAAGTTTTCTGTTATTAAAACGCACGCACTTGTGTTCTAAGGTTTCGCAGAAGGATGTGTCCGCACCAAACCTAGGTAGGCTCAGCCTTTGCTGTGTCATTTCATCATGTAACATGGTTACTATGTAACAAGCTAAAATGTTTTTGGTTTGGTTTTTTATATGTTAAATACCATAGATCTACTAAGAGATCCCAGGAGGGTAGAAGCCAGTGATCCCAGCTCCTCAAGATCTGAGGCAGTGGAATCATGTGTGTCAGCCAGAACTGCTTAAAGAAACAAAAACAAAGAGACCCAACTAACAGAGACAGAATAGGGGTGCCTTGGGAGAGGGCAGGGCTCCGGGGTCTCGATGAGGTCCTTGAAGGCTGACCTTATCGGAGCCTTCCAGGGAGCTGCAGTTGGGCTCTTGCCTCTTCTCTGTTGACCTGCTCCTTCAGTGAAGTGGCCATTCCAAGCTCTTGTCAGTGATGGCGGTATTGTGGCAGCAGCAATCACTCAAGGGCACACATGCTTGGTCACTGGAGGGCCTGCAAACATCGCTGGACCAGTGTCGGGCCCATATATTTCATGGTTTGAAACCCAGTATAGAATCTTTATCCGAAAACAAGGTTCAATGCAGTATGTGGAGACTGTTATCTTTTTCCTAAGTCATCAATTTAACATGCTTTGGAGCAAGGCGAGTTTTATAATAGAGGCCACTATTTCTGTACAGACCTCCTAATTGCATGGGGATCTGTGGATAGGTAGGCAGGCATGTTTGTCTGGTAGGAGTTTGGGGATATCTTAGAGAGCCACTGCGGTAGATGGTAGATGTCAAATGATGGGTAGTACAAGCAAGAGATAGCAAGCAGTGAGGCTCACGGGCAGGTGGAGGAGCGAGGAATATAAGGAGCCCAGGTACAGCTGGTGGAGACATCTTTGGGTAGAGGCTGAGGCAGCTGCCTCTGTGGCCATTGGACACCATCTGGTGTGCAGGAGATAGGGCTAGGATCCTGCACAGTGAGGCTGGGGCTCAACTAATGCTTGAAGGAGTGAGGGGAAAACTGTCTTAGCAATATCAGACACCCTAGAGCAGCTGCTCAGAGAGAGGACATGATGAGATTGCTGTCCGGGTGGGCTGCTGAGTCCTGGTGGCCCAATGTAAGGTAGGACTCAGTGCTCTGGGGCTAACAGCTAGGGTGGTCGCTACTGTGGGGTGGGGCAGAGCCAGGAAGGGTAGGCATGATCTCCTCCTGACTTCTCTAGGACCTCGAGCCCACCTACAGGAGGCCACCAGGCACCACCCCTCAGGTGGGTTCTTTAGCACCCTTTGCCCACAGGCCTGGCTGTGAACTGTAGCAAGCAAGGGACCCACTGTTGGATGGACTTGGTGGGGGGGGGGAAACTCAGCTAGTGAGCCCTCTGAGTTGGCTCCTGTCCTGGGAGGAGGGCTACCGGGACACAAGGGGAGGGGGTAAGGTGGGAAGGCAGCAGGGGAGTTGGGGACAGCAATGGTGGGTCAGGACAAAAGGGGAGGTGGGAACCAAAGAGTAAAGGGGGGCAATGACATGACAGCAGGCAGTGCAGACTCCACCCATAGCTCCATGGATTGTGTCTGAAGAGGGTGATCATTCCAAGGTGTTTTTATGACTTAAGTTTCCAAGGCTTTTCCATGGGGTGGGAAGAGGGGGCATAATATATAGCAGGAAGAGTGGGTTGGAGGATGGGAAGTGGGTCTCAGAAGATCCCAGTCTTGAGCTTTAGTGGTAAAGACACCTGATGCAGTCAGTCTGCCCATCCCAGGTGGAGACATAAGGCTTTGGCTGCTGGAGCACTGAGATGCCAGCTAGGCGGGCCAGCCCCTCCAGTCTGAGGACCTTCTCTAATGCCTCCGAGGCTCCCACAGTCCCCACTGCTGGCTTACCGTCACATCTGCTCCTGCACCAGCTCCTTTCCTATCCAGGCCGGCAGCGCCACCTAGTGGTTCATGGGCCCTCACACCCACCCACTGCTAACAGGCTGATGCGGGAACAGCAAGAACATCATGGCATCCTTCCTCTGAGCTGTTCAGGGCCTGATTTGGGCAGGTGGTTCAACTTAGAATCAGTGCATATTTAAAGCAAGGCCCCGCTTGCTGAGACTGTGATCCATCTCAGCTTGATTTTAGATGCACTTATTCATTTGGAAGCACTTAGATCATGTATTGTGCAGAGGGATAAACGAATTGAAGCAAGACACCCTGTTCTTAGATCATACTGAACCAAGGTTTTCAGGGTTACCCTGCAGAGGCCCCTCAATGGCAGATGTGAAGGAGGAGCATAGGGAAGACTTGGGTCAGGTGGGGCTCACATAGCAAAGGGGTTAGGGGAGGGGAGGGAGCTGTTGGCCTTGCTCAGCACTGGGATGTTTCCAAAAGTTCAATACCTTCCTAGGGCTGCACAGCTTGGAGCATGCTTGGTATCCACCGTAGAGCTTGCCTCCTACTGTCCTGTTTACACTGCGGGTGGGAAGGCCCTGCTGTCTGTCATCAGTGTCCAGGCTACCACAGGCTTCTTTCTGCTGGCATGGAAAGAAGTGATCTCCTCAGTGACATAGAATCTGTTCTGGGTCCCAGGTTCATGCCTCCTGTGGCCCTCAGCTTGCCACACCCTTCCATACCAGAACAATGTGGCGCGTGTGTACGTGTATACACACACACACACACCAGCCTCCACCTATTTGGGTCTTATAATAAGAGAGAGGAGAGAGAGAGAGAGAGAGAGAGAGAGAGAGAGAGAGGGAGGAGGAGGAGGAAGAGGAAGAGGAGGATAGCTAACCACGCCTACAACACTTTTTGGGGGTGGGACCTCAACTCTATTTTTAGAATAAAATAGATAAAATAAAAATATATTACAGTTCCAAATTAAAGCAATGAAGTCTGGTATTTAGCAAATACTTTGTCATTTCCTGTGATTCTACAAAAGCCCTGCTTTGTCCCAGTGTCTGGACATGAAGTAGCATAGACAGGAGAGAGCTCATCGTGGTGGTCTGAGGTGGGATGTGAGTGGCAGACAGCTGTCACCAGCCTAGAGCCCGGAGTCACTCCTTAGTTTTTTTTAAGCCTGCACAAAGGCTGGTTTGAAGACTTATGGGCACCTGGTGGAGCCTGTGTGTCCATGTTTTGATCTAGCATGCCTGCTTCCTTTCCACAGGCCCAGCTGATAGCCCAGTCTATTGGGCAGGCCTTCAGTGTGGCCTACCAGGAATTCCTGAGGGCCAATGGCATCAACCCTGAAGACCTGAGCCAGAAGGAATACAGTGACATCATAAATACACAGGAAATGTATAATGATGACCTCATTCACTTCTCAAACTCGGAGAACTGCAAGGAGGTGAGCTGCATCTGCTGGGGCCCCCAGAGTTCTCTCGGCTAGACCCTGCTCTCCAAACGGAGCCCCTGCAGAGACAGGCCAGGCAGCTTGGGTGGGGGGGCTGTCTCAGTACCTCTTCATCTCAGCTCACCAGGCAAGGATGGGAGCAAGGCTTCGGTCCTCAACACCAGACTGCACAGCACAGGGGCCCTCAGAATGTGTCTTGCTTCTGTCTTCGAGATGCGCACTTAGATACAAGAGGAGATGCTTGCAACAGAGACAGATTCCAACCAGTCTTAATGACCCTGAAAACGTGCCTTTTAATGTCATTGTTACCATCCACCGGGCTTGGCAGGCACTAGGAGATATTTCTGAAAAGCTCGTGGGAGGCGTCTTTAAAATAGAGAGCTTAGGTGTGCTGTCAGGGAAGTTCTGACATTGCTGGTTGCAGAGGCCCTAGCAGATCCCAGAGGCTGGTTTGGATGGTTTCCCTGGGTGGTTTGGAATGAACGAGTCTGCTCCTGGGGAATTAATGAATGAATGATTTCATGTGTTTGCTGGAGGAGTGAGTGAATGAATTATCCTGGATTCCTTTTAGTGCATGCCTGAACCTGGCTTCCTGAATGTGTGGCAAATAGTTTTCTATTATAGCAAAGAAAAAAAAAAGGACTTTCTCATCATTTCAAGATGAAAGTAAAGGCTAAGCCATGGAATAGGCATTAGAGGCTATTCCTCTGGCCTCTGAGGCTTTGGTGGGTGGGAGAGCTCCAGGGGCCTGGAGCTATCTTGCATCCTGGATCCCTGCTGAGTATGGCAGGAGAGGAACTCTGTACTTCTCAATTCCCAGAATGCTCTGAGTCTTGGATAGTGTTGGAAGCCAGGGCATGGTGAGTCCAGAGGAAGGGGTAGTCCTTTCAGCCCCAAACCTTTCCTCAGCTGAGATAAGCTGACCTTTCCCTGAGGGCAGAGCAGGATCCATGGGACCCAGGCCAGTCAAGTCTTGCCCTGTCCTTGGCCACAAGTTAGCCCTCTCACACTGTCCCTTCTTCCACAGCTGCAGCTGGAAAAGCACAAGGGTGAGATTCTGGGTGTGGTGGTTGTGGAATCAGGCTGGGGCTCCATCCTGCCCACCGTGATCCTGGCGAACATGATGAACGGCGGCCCCGCAGCTCGCTCAGGGAAGCTCAGCATTGGGGACCAGATCATGTCTATCAATGGCACCAGCCTGGTGGGGCTGCCCCTGGCCACCTGCCAGGGCATCATCAAGGTGGGTGTTCTGGGATCCTGTGCTGGTGGTCTCCCCAGCCCTACATCACTTGACCTATGACCCTCAACTGACATTGAAGCCCAGAGGGACTTTCCTAGTGATGGGTCCATGACAGCCAGCTGACCCTAAGACTAGCCCACACCTGAAGTCAGAGGAAGACCCAAGCTTCCCCAGCACGGGAAGAGGGAGATGTCATCTCCGGGCCAGGTGCTGAGGACCTATGTAAACACAGTGAAGACTAGCCTGCAGTGCCTGAGATATTCCCAGTCAGCCCTGCCAGATGCACTTCTGGATGCTTTCTTAGTCATGGCAGCCTGGAAGGTGGGTTGTATTATATGGGAGGTCTCTGGAAGATTGGCTTTCTTTCTGTGATCTGTGAGCTTGGGGCTTTGGGAGTTGCTGAGGCAGAAGGAACACAAATAGGTGGGTGGGGTCAGGTCTTCATACTGCCCAGTTCAAGACTCAAGGCGGTGGGTACTGGTGTTGGTAGCAGCACTGCAAGCCCTGCTTGGCTCCCCCTGCCCTTTGTAGTCATGCAACTGGGTTAACCCCCTCTATCCTTTCAACACGAGGGATTTTTTTCCAGGACTAGAATGTTACACGAATGGGCTTTAGGAGCCCACCTAGAGATGCCTCTGTCCAATGGGACAGATATATACAAGCCCAGCCTAGCTTTTGCTGATGTGTTTGCTTGGAACCCTGAATGTGTGTCTATCTCTAGGTAACTTTAAACTGTGGTCATGAAGGGCCAAACCACTCTGGCCTGGGGTGCTGGGAAAGACCTGTCTTCTTGAGAGTCCGTAGCTCCTCTTGCTCCCAGGTGGCCTGTCCTAATGTAGCTCCTGTCCTTTCGAGCACCCGCTCAGGTCCTTATTGACCTGCAATGTTCCTCTTGGGAGTCCATCTCCCATGTGTGACCCTGGTATTCAGCCCCTCAGTTCTTCTTAGTGTGCTCCCAGAGAAAGTGAGGACCCTGCTAGTGATTTGTCTCCATGCTCCGCAGGGCCTGAAGAACCAAACACAGGTAAAGCTCAACATTGTCAGCTGTCCCCCAGTCACCACAGTCCTCATCAAGCGTCCAGACCTCAAGTACCAGTTGGGCTTCAGCGTGCAGAATGGAATTGTGAGTCCACCCCAACACTGGGCTGCCCTCTCATTGTGTAGGGACTGGGCACTGGAGGCTGGCTGCCACTCTGACTAGGAAGAGCTCACCAAACTAGCATCCAGGCCCAACAGATCAGGATGGAGTATGCTGGCCAAGGCAGACAGGGAGGATCAGGGTGTGTGTGGCCCTGGGATCCTTCGAACCCAGACCAATGTTCCCTTTAGGATTAGTCTTTATCAAGTGCTTTCTTGCATGGGGTGGGAGAGGGCATGGCAAGCCTTGCTAGCTATTGTTTCTTTGACACAAACAGCCTGTGCTCAACAAACACATCTTTACTTATTCAATGCTTCATTCAGTTCATTCATTCATCCATTCAGCCAGGTGGGAAATCCCTGCTCTGTGGCAGGCACTAAGAAGACAGGAGGCCTTTTTGGAGGAGGAGATGCTAGGCCAAGCATCTACTGCTTCCCCAGCATAAGTTCTTCGGTTGGTCACTGCCTTCTCTGACCTGTTTGGCCAGCATAAACTCGGGCTCCTTGTTTTTCCTCCCGCAGAAGTCCTGAAGGGCAGAGCTATGGCCTCTAAATAAGTACATAAGAGGCTGGTAGCCCTGGTTGCTTAAAGCAGAGAGCTAAAGAGAAAGGCAGGGAGAAAAGAGTTTGTAAGGAAGAGAGAGGGATGTGGGTGCTCTCCAACAGCCCTGAAGAAAAATGCTAGGAAAGCATTCTACAGAGACAACTACCTATGGGAGAAATAGTCTTTACTGGTTCCTGTGGAGTCACAGAGCCTGGGTAGTGTCACCTTGGGTCCAGGTCCCTTTCGGTTTAGATCACACAGCCTGCAAAGCTGTCTGTGCACAATGAGGGTGTGGAGGGAGCTGTGGAAAGAAGTAGGGGAAAGGCTCTGGCTTGAGCCTGTGGGGGCTGAGCTAAGATGATTCGGAAAAGAAGCCTGTGGCAAGTCAGGTGGGACATGAGTCCCTTCTCAGAGGCCAGAGCAGAGGGCAAGGTGTGTGTGTGTGTGTGTGTGTGTGTGTGTGTGTGTGTGTGTGTGTGTGTGTGTGTCAAGGATGCAGGGGATGAGGACTGGTGGTACCAAAGGGTCTGTAACACCCTCCTCAGAGGGGCGGCCTGTATGATGGAGGGCAGCCATTTGGGGACAATGAGGTGGGTGGTGTAAATTGAGGGGTACCGAGGTCAGAAGCTTATGTCTGAGGGATTTGGAGTTGATGAAACTAATATATAGTTTTGTGTAGAAAAAATATGGCTAGTTAAACTATTTACCCAGTATTTACATTGTCTTTGATTGGTTGGCAGTGTAAATCCTTAACCCGCCATTATAAATGAATACACACAGACACCAGGTAGATCTTAACAAGCCTAGGCCTGGGTTGTGCAATCCTAGCCCATCTAAGCTAGCTCATAATTCTATTACCCAAGTATAACCCCATATATACATACGTCCCTTTGGACTATTATTCTCCAGGCTAAACCGATGTTCCAGGCCACGTGGAAGGATCTTTTTAAATCTACCCCATAGTGTGTCCTCCTTGTCTGCTCCTGGCTTCTTCTCCAGCGACCTCTTCCCAAGATGCTCTGTCTCTCTCTAAAAAGCCCATGAACCTTAGTCCTGCCTACCTCTGTCTTTGCCCAATCTCAGGTTTCAGCATTTATTTAACCAATCAGAGCCAATTAAGTAACAGACAGAAAACAGGACCAATTGACATTTAGAATGCTTAATACCACCCATCAATTTTGAGTCCAAAATTGTTAGTCTCCAAAGGTCATGGGCACGCAGGAGGGGGTTTTGAGGTGGAGCTGGACTTTGCTTGGGGTTTGAGTTAGTGGTGATGATGAGGACCCAGTCAAGTGAGGCTCTGAAACTCTGATATGTCTATGGGGTACCCAGTCCTACCTGTCACTGAATCCCATCTTCCCTCTGATCTCAGTTTTCCTGGCTAAGAAATGAGCCACACTTCATAAAGGCCCTGCTTAGGCTCTGGGCAGGTATTGGGGTATCAGTGGAGGGCATGCACAGATTTAAGGATACCTGAGCCTGGTACAAGAGGACTGATGTGTTTGTATTCTAGGGCTTAGGATTTCAATTCCCTGTAAGGTCCTGGGTACTTGCTTCAGCCCTCACCAGTGGCTGCCCTGCCAGCCTCTCCTGCTGAGCTTTCAGGGAGCATAGCTTCCCCTCTCTGCTCTGCACCAAGACTGAGATTCCATCCCCCCTCACCCCGAGTTTCCTGGAGAAGCATGTCTACGTCAGAGGTGGTTTTGCATAAGTGCTTTTTCCATTTTGAGTCATTGTACCCCAAGTAGAATGCATTAGTTTGCAGACAGGCCCCAGATGACCCAATTAAGGCTATTTCCATATGGATCCCCCTTTCTCTTCCCATGATATCTCCCAAGGAATCAAGAAGTCTCCATCTTGGAGACTCCATAATGTGGATACTGGGCAATAAGAGCATACACAAGTTCCTGCAGTGACTGCCTCATTTTGGAAGGCCAACAGCACCACGTACCCACATCGTCTCCTGTTCCCCTCTTCCTGCCCCCATATTCCCAACACTATACTCCACGGCCTGAGTCTACCTCCCAGCAGACACCATACTAAGGCACAAACTCACTCTCTTGCCTTCTGTCCCCTCTTTCTCTAATTTCTGAAAGTCAGTAGTCACAAGGAATTTAAACAAAATAGCATCTTCAAGCCACCCTGAATCACCTTGCCCAGGATCTTCAAAGAACCTGTTGCTGTTGTCACAAAATATCCTTGTCACTTTGGGGAAAGACTCAAATCAGTGCACAGTGCTTGCACACAGTAGGTAGGCAGTCTGGTAAGAAGAGCCCTGGTGGACTGGCCAAGCTTCCTGGACAGTGGTGACCTCAGGCAGGGGCTGCCCCTCCTGTTCTGACACCCCTGCTGGATCCTCATCAGTTAGAGTGCCTGGGCTCCAGAATGCTAGTTAGACTCACCATCCTGGTGGCCTGACACAGGCAGTGTCCCTGGGCTGTGACATTAGTATTCTTTCATGTCCCAGCCAGGGCATATGCCTCCTTCCAGGAAGGGAAGGATCCTGACTGATGGGAGGATCAAACTGTAGGTGTCACATCAGGCCCCCCACTAGCCCTGCTATGACAGGAAGACCTGTGGTGTTCAGAACCAAGCAAAGCCCACAAAAGAAATGGCCATCAGCGCACAGCAGTGGACTTCAGTATCCATAAGAGTGACTTACAGGTTATGGTCTGGCTGTTGTAAGAATGGCTGTCTGAATGGAAAGTCTAAGAATCCAGTAGTTGTTCAGTCCGTGATCCTGGATGTCTCAGCTGGTCTTCAGTCTATGTCAAAATCCCAGAATCTTAAAGAAGTAGTCTCTAATGAAGCTGCTACCAGTGAAGGAATGAACTTGCCAGGGAGAGTGAAGGAGAGCAGGCAAAGGGCAAGCACTTCCTTCTTCCCTTTTATAGAAGCAGCCAGCAGAAAGTATAGCTCAGATTTAAGGTGGATCTCCCCACCTCGAGAGATCCAGATTTGGGGGAGCTCTTCCCCAATTCAAATGATTGGAAATCAAGAAAAATCCCTTGCAGATGTTCCCAGCCACTGGGGCTTTAGTTCATTCCACATGTAGTCAAGTTGGCAATCTAGAATACCCATGACAAGAGGAGTGAGCACTGTCCTTGCAAGGCTGGGTGGATAGCAGGTGCTCTTGGGAGTTCACTCATGCATGCCAAGAGGCTGGGGCTCAGGGTGATGACAGAGAGACCCCTAGGTCTGAGTGCAGCTGCTCTCTGGTGGCTCCTCCTCCAGCCTTCTCCTCTTTACCTGGCTAATTAACAACTGCACTTCCTAGGATGCAGCTGGAGAAAGCTGGGTGCCTTTCTTCCCTGTGTATGACATCTCTCCCTGACCTCTCTGGATGCCATTTTTCTAACGCCTTGGTTCTTAATGAGTTTTGTGAGTGCGTGGATACACTTTTGTGGCTCAATGTCACTTTCCCAAACTTGTTTCTTAAGAGTTTGTCACCTCACTCTCTATGAGGTAGGAAAGGGAGGGGTCAACCTCTTTCTCAGAAAGAACACCAGAGTGTGGCTGATGGAGAGAGGCTCACTGTAAGCAGCACCAGGAAGCAGCTGTCTGCTCTACCATGGCCGTCTGACACTCACACAAGGGTGTAGGCTCTTCTTTTTAAGACCACACCCTAACTCACAGTTGTCCTTGCCTATGAGTCACGGAGTGAAGTGCTGGATTCTTCTCTGCAACAGTAGTTTCTCTTCCCCCATCTTCGGGACACGGTGGACATCTTCAGGGTGCGGTGGGAACGTTCATGCTGACTTCGCCTGTCTCCGTAGATCTGCAGCCTCATGAGAGGGGGTATTGCAGAGCGAGGTGGTGTCCGCGTCGGCCACCGTATCATCGAGATCAACGGACAGAGTGTAGTAGCCACGGCCCATGAGAAGATAGTCCAGGCTCTGTCCAACTCAGTGGGAGAGGTAAGACTGCTGAACCACTCTCGAAGTCTATCATGTTCATGGTGGAGCACATGGGCATATGGGCCCCTGTTTTCTCTGCCCAACAGTGAGCCTGTGGGCAACATGATGTGCTTGGAAAAGCCATTGGTCTCTCTGAGGGAAAGCAGCCCTTTTCAGAACAGCCTGAGCATGTGGGACCTTGGCCATGGTTGTTCATAGGTGTGCCTAACTTGGACCTGTGAGCCAGCTAGCTACCTTCTAGTGGCCACTGGATGTCAGCTGAAGAGCAGGCTGTGTCCTGACCTCACAGTATCCATGAATAGGAGGATCACAATGAGAGATAGAACACTCGGACTCTCTGATATTTCAGGGCAGAGGCCGCCAGGCACAGCTCCCAGCACCATATCTGGACAGAATCCTGTACATCCAGCCCCTAGGCCAGGAGTTCTGGTCACCTCATAGCTGGTGTGCCATTGCTGTCTCTCTGTGCCCAGGGTCAGTGTGCTTTTCTTTTCCTGGTTCACTAGTTTTTAAGCATCCCCTACCTAGTTCAGCTCTTCTCGGGTTATCACCATGGTAGCAAGAGAATGGCCAAGAGGATCCTCCGGGGAGGGGCTTGGCTGACCTCAAGGATCTCACAGGTGACATCATAGCATAGGGTGTGGGACAGGCTAGCTTGGGGGATGCCACTGTGCACAGAAAGGGGACTTAGCCAGGATGGGTGAGGTTTGTGGCATGAAGGTAGGTGTGTGTGTGTGTGTGTGTGTGTGTGTATGCATTTTGGAATTTGCAGGGTAAGTGTGTGCTCATGATGTGTACATCTCGCATGACAGTGGGTGCATGTGAGTCCAAATACACATAAGTATGGGGGTGTAGGTATGAGTATGAGAACTGTGGCAGGGAGGTCTCTGGGAAAGTGTGGGTGCTAGCGCAGAGGGCTCAGCTGGAGCCCTGTGTGGGGAATTGGGTGCCAGCTTCTATTTTCCCTGGATTCTATGGTGCCTGCAGGTCTGTCAAGCTCCCTCTGGTGGCCATCTGGTGGTCATACAGGGGAGACCTTCTGAGCTCCTATTTCCTGAGGGCACAGAAGGGTGTGAGTTGCTATTCCTGGGGTAATGGGGAATCCAGGTTCATGTCCCTCAAATCACCTCTCCTGGGGCCACATTGACAAAGACAGCGTGTTGTGACATACCAGGATGGGGGAGGGGGGTGCATTCCTGGCCTGGCATCAGTGATGGCCAACTCTCAAGGAGAGTAGAGGAGGACACCATTGGCCACTTCTTTTTTTTTTTTTTTTCTTTTTTTTTTTTTTTTTCGAGACAGGGTTTCTCTGTGTAGCTCTGGCTGTCCTGGACTCGCTTTGTAGACCAGACTGGCCTCGAACTCACAGAGATCCGCCTGCCTCTGCCTCCCGAGTGCTGGGATTAAAGGCGTGCTCCACCACCGCCCGGCCCATTGGCCACTTCTTACTAATAGCTTCCAAGAAAGGAAATTCCATTTTTCCTAAGTAGACATTTAGAAATGACAGCCCTCATGCGAGCAATCAGTCTCACCCCTAAAGAAATCAATCCTGTGGAGGAGTGGGTCTGGGACCCCAAGAAATAATTCTACTTCCTCAGACCTGAGACCAATTGATAACCAAGGGGGCAGCAGAGCAGAGGGGGTGGGGGTGGCAAACTCCCTTCAGGCTGCGCCCACCTAGCCAGGAGATTAAAACATCTGCCTACATTTTCCACCAACCCCAAGCACATTTGGAGAATGTCACTGGCAAGCAAGATGGTGTTCTGAGAAGCCTCTGTGGGTTGTGGGTGGGGTACGTTTTAATTGAGGAACTATGGAGAATGAAACATCTGAGGGAAAGGCTGTCCTGGGGTGGTGGTGGAGGGGCTAAAATATGAATGCAGCAAACATCTGTCCATTTTACCTGTATGAGCTGGACAGAGTAGAGCCAGGGCCTGCTGGCCTGGGGCAGACCGGACCTGGAGGCAGCTGAGACCCTGGAAGCCTCTGCCTGAGCCCAGCACAACCTGATCCCAGCAGCATGGCCCTGATAGCAGGAGTGGAAAAGGACAACCTGAAGAGCCCCTGTTGTTTGCTTCCAGAGGGCCGGTATCCTCCTACATCCCACCACCCTGGAAGCCAATCCCATGGTTAGCTGGTTTTATGCCCAGGCCATGTAGAGCCAGCAAGGGTAATTGGGCTGTTGAGAATCATTTATTAATTGATCCTTAAGGAATGGGATCTCAGGACACCTTGCCTTTTCCACTTTTTCCTGGCCCCTGGGACTCTTGCCTCATCCAGCGCCAGTGTGTTCCCCTCGTGGAAGCACAGCATGGCTTTTGCAGTCCCAGGGTGGGGTCCCTACACCCAATCACCATCAGAAGTCTGATGTTTCCTTCTTCTGCTGTCAGCTTGAGATTGAGAGGAAAAGAGCACTACAGAGTGTGTGAAACCCTGTAAAGGAAGAGAGCCCACCTTCGCCTCAGCCGGTTCACTCTGAGAGCCGCCCAGAGACTGGGCATCTGTTTGTTTCCACGTGACTAAAAAGTGGCGGCCGCTCAGCCTTCCCTCTCTGTTCACAGATACACATGAAGACCATGCCCGCAGCCATGTTTAGGCTGCTCACGGGCCAGGAGACCCCGCTGTACATCTAGGTACACCCAGCGTCCCCATGGAGCAGGGGCACCAGGCAGACCCACCTGGGCCCAGAGGACCCAGAAGCCAGGACAAAGCCCTGACCCTTGACCCCGCAGCCCAACCAAGAACTCTGGCTCCCCTGGAGGGTGTGTCCTCATCACCTAGTATTTTTTGGTTTGGTTTGGTTTGGGTTTTTTTAGTTTTGTTTTGGGTTTTGCCAAAAAGAGGGGGGGGGGTTAAAAAAAGAAGGAAAAAAAAAGTATGTCCTTACTGAAGGGGAGTGGAAGGACAATCCTTTGTGAAACTTACCTGTCTCCTGCCACATTGTCATTGCGGCTGATGAAGGGTGCTCACAGGTAGTTCTGTGTGGCACGCTGTGTCTTTCCTCCCTGAGGCTACAGAATGTGAATGTGGTGCCCGCCCATGAGGCTGTGAAGGGAGCCGTCTGGCATGCAGCTGTGGCCTTCTCTGCCCTTTGGCTGGGACACCTAAGGGGACCTATGCTGGTATTGCCTCCATCTGCTCAGGAGCAGGGGCAACCTGGCTCCCAGGATGAGACTTGTGCTGAGTGTGGGAACCTGTGATTGATTGATTGTAAGTATTTACACAGCAAGGGGGTACTCTCGAGTTAAATAAAAAAAAAATGATGGTCACGATGTCAAAACTCCATATTTATTTAGCAAATAACACTGTTTGGACTTTGACCTTGGCAAGCCACTCTTCAGACGTTTAGGTTTTCCGACGACCTGTGACCACAGCTGCTTCTCCTGTCCTAGCCTGTTCTGAGTCCCCTGAGTCCCTGTGAATTCCCCTGGGCACTTTGACTCCTCTACCACAGGGCTTCCTATTAGGGGTCAACATCCTGCGGGGGGCGGGGGGGGAGGCAGAGATGTGGGAAACGTTCCTATTTAAACAACAACAGATCTATCCACGCTTACGTAGCCACACATACACACTGTCCCCAACAAAGGAAGCCCACACCAGAAAACCCCACCTCTGCCCTTCCTGAAGGGACCAGCGAAAGTGCAAATTGCTTGTCAAGTGAGGTGCTTGGCCATCATGCGCAGGAGCAGTGTTAGCGTGTATGGACCAAGGAGCTAGCTCAGCTCATTAGAGATCAATGTTAGCTGATGTCATTTTGTCTGGAAGTCTCTCTTTTTTTTTGGCTCAGGCCTCGAAGAATAATACACTGTGACTTACGAAGCCTTACCACGCAGTAACTAAAGCTTTAGGATTACTGTGCCTGTGTGTTGCATGCAGCTGACCCTACTAGGAAGACGTCGTGCATATTGCTAATAAACCTGAAGTCATGACCAAAAGCACTTTGTGTGCCTCATTTGTCAGCTGGGCGGTGAGTGCCCCTTGGCCCTCTCATTTCCACAGTTCGGACAGTGGCTCTGTGAGTCTGCCCTGTGGTGACAGCATCCCTCCCTGGTCTGGAACCTTAGCAGCTCTCAGGCAGGGAGCTGGATGGCCGGTGCTAAAATCACTAGGGGTCACTGATGGTGTCAGGTCACCAGGCCAGCTCCAGCTCCTCCACTCACCTGCTGTATGGAAGAGATGGGTAGAGATTAAAGAAAGGACCAGTGGGGACTTCGGATTCTCCAGATATGCTACATACTCAGAAGAGTGTGAGAGTATGTTAAAGGATGTTGGCCCACACCCCTGGCCTTTCTCTCCACTTCTTAACAGGGCATCTGTGCTGTTCTGTACCTTGCTACAGTCTTGCTGTTGCCTAACACAAGGTGGGAATGGGGTAAGAATGGGGTAAACTTGGGATTTTCTCAGGAAGTCAGGGCAGGGGACCTTGGCAAGCAGGATTCTCCTCTCTGGCCTACTGCATACAGCATACCTGAGCTTTTGGCCAGGGGTTCTCATTGCGCATGATTCTGCAGGAACCGCCTGAGGGGCCTGGGCCATGTGCTCTCCACTTCTGGCCATCAGAGGCAAGTGAGAAACAGTGTTTCACTGTGAACTCTGGCCCCCAAACAATGCCATGGGAAACACCATCAGAAATGCAACTCGAAGGTCTCCGCGTCTATCTCCTCACTCCCCAAAGGCAGAAGAACTGAGAGCAAAGAAAACTGCCTCACTGTACCAAGATTCAAAAACTGCTGTCTAGATGGCTGGCATTCTTGCAGAATGAAAAGAACAGTCCCCCGGGGTGAAAGCTAGACAGCAGAGGAGCTAGCACCTGCTGCCAGGCCAATAGAATGCCCCTGTGTGTTCTGCACAAGCATGTACCCCACTTCAGAGAGAAGATGCACAGTTAGATATACGAGGGCACGATGTCCACAAGCCAGCACACAGTGTGTGTAGTGTATGCATGTGTTTTCACATGTGTGCAGGCACATGGGACCATTTGTGCACGTGGAGTATCTTCCTCTGTCACAACCCATCTTACTTTTTGAAACAGTCTTTTACAGAACCATGGGCTTGCTAGCTTAGCTGGGCTAGCTAGCCAGCAGGCACCTGGGATCTACATGTCTCTGCACATCCCAGCCCTGGTGCTACAGTGTTCACCTGCTTATCTTCTTAGAATCCAAACTCAGGTCCTCATGCTTGTCCAATGACCACTTCACCCACCGAGCCGTCTCCCAGCCCCTGGTACACATAGTTCAGGACGTTAAATGGAAGGCTTTGGAATATAGGACCACATTTCCAGACACCCTTGAATGTCAGGTCCACAGAGGGGCAGCTATGGTTTGGACTGGTGGAAATAGATGTCTGTCTTCTCACCTTAGCCCCTGGTCCTGAGCTTGTGATGGGCAGCTGTGTCAGCTTCTTGCTCTCCCAAACCCAATCTCTCCAGGACCCTCTTAGTCCCAGTTAGAACTCAAAGACCAGAAATACTTTTTATTAAAACACTGATCATTATTAAAACACCTTGAGGTACATTAAATAAATACAACCTTTCAAGTTGTACAAACAGGTCTCTGGTGGCCTGAAAACAATTTCCTATAAATTCTGCCTCAGCAGCAACCGTGAGCTGATACAGCAGAAGTGGGGAAGAGAAGATCCAAGATGAGCTGTCCGCTCCAGGGTTGATTGCAAGCATTTCAGATTTTATCATGGGCTCCCTGGGAAGGAGACCTTAAGTCCGTGTCATGGAGACTCCTGCCTTCCTCATAGTAGAGTTTCCACCAACAATGGGTTTACATCAGTATCTTCCCGCCCCCAGGTAGAGTTGAAGGATGTTCTACAAGGTGCCACCCCCCATCTTTTGGGCTGGGGACCCAGGACCTGGCAAGCCCAGAATGAGAGCATCCCCTCCCAAATGATCACTGCTGGGCCTAGTTCAGGTATCAGCAGAAGAAGCAGGGGCAAGCCTTCCAAGATGAAAGGATGTGCAAGCAATGGGGAAGAAGGCAGTTTTTGCTTCAGCAGGGGACCCGCATCCTGCCTGGGGCTCATAGTATTTGCTCACCACTGAGGCAGGGCCAAGGGATCCAGAAGAGACAAGCCAAATTGCAAGAACACTATCGAGTGGCTGTTACCAGTACCTCTGACTTCCTGGTAGCCTGGAGCTTAGGTGTTTCCGGTGCCTAGAAACCTGTTAGGGGAGCCATCTCATAACCTAGCTAGAATGGTTTGTTTATATCACTTTCTTCAGAATGTCTGGGACTCAGGGCTTCCAGGTGGTGGTGTCAGCCTGCACCTGTGAGGGGATGTACAGCTTGAGGGAGGAGTGACATGTGACAGAGATGAGGGACTGCTGCAAAGAGGCAGTATGAAGGCCACAGAGTTGTGTGCTGGTTCCAGAAACTGCTCACCCTGGCCACACTATGAAAATACCCCCAGAGCTTGAGGGTATTGGAGTGGGGGTGGGTCCTGGCTTCTCGAGTCACAGCTTGTTCTGAGCTCTACAAGTATTTAAGCACACTGCTGCATGGACCCTCCAATCAGCTGACACCCTGCAGCTGCCTCCCTTCACATCATCTTTGAGGTGAAGAAAATGCTGAGCACCCAGGCCCAAGCTATGAAAGTATTTCATGGTGTGACAGGCTCGGGAGGTGGGGGAGAGTTGAGGGACTGGGGCGGTGGGCATTCTACCTGTAGGGGATTTACTCAGGGAGATTTTCAAAGTCCTCACTTGAGAACAATTAGAGAATTTTATAGTCTGAATAAAGTGCTCAAAAATTCATCTCCATTATGTCTCCTGGAAAAGGCAAGGCTGCCGTCAAATGCCTGCTTTAGATTTTCCAGACCCCTAACCTCAGGAAGGCAACAACTTTTACGGCGAAGTGAAAGCCATTAGGGCATGGACAGCTGACCTCCACTGGGGGTTTCCTACAGCTTCCAAACACACAAAGGTCCTCAGGATATTGGCTGCAGGGAATTTAAGAGCTGGGACAAGGGGTAGAGGCTGAAGAACAGACAAGGGTGGGAAGAACGGAGAGAAGAGCTACCTATCAGCTGGGGACCGAGCAATGGTGGGCACACTCTGGTGGTCCACCCTGGCACCTATATTGAGGCCCACAGGCTAATTGGGGCACAGTGATCTTCCATGCTTGTATCTGCTTCATTGGCTGAACCAGAAATGGGGGTTTTCATTTTTGCAGGAAGGTCTTGGAGGCAGTGTTGCTCCATGCCCATTGCTGAGGAGTGGTTGCTGTTGATCTTGCTACAAAATGAGGTCTGAACATCCAAGAAAGTCCGGGGTGGCCATTTTGCCTAAAGTCACCTGGTTGTGCCCCACCTGGGTTTGCCTTGCTTCTGCATGTCCACTACTAGCATTCTCCCAGAATTAAGTGGCTGACCATCTGTGTCTTTCAGTGCAGGTGTGCTTGCTGACACTTGAGTTGAGAAGGGGCAACTTTGGGCCATGAGAGGCATATGTTAACCAAAGGTGGTGTATATAGCAGAGATAATAGTTTCCTAGCCCAGCCTGACCTACAACTCAATTGGGTGAGGTCAGATACAAGGGGAAGCCCTCCAAGGGATAAGCACAAGGAGAGGAACGTATGGTTAAGATGCAGTAACAACTGTTTGCTGTGGTTAAAGGGCGGGAGACCATGGCGGAGGCCTCCAGGGAGGAAGTGGGGATAGCAGCCCACGAACAGAGGCCTAGTGGGGAGACTCAGGACACAAGGAGATGGTCATTTCAAGGCCTTGTGACACCTGCTTGCTTCCCAAGAGTGCCTAGGAAGAGCTTTCACTGTGAATTTATTTGCATGATAGCCCAGTGGGCAAAAAGGTGGTCCCAGGCTGTGCTAACGTCACCCATTTCCTTTGAGAGGGAGAAACGTGTCTGAACTTGATAAAGGTTTCATCGCAGAGTGACACCAGCCACATGGCTGCATTGCTGCTGCTACCCTCTACTCAGTTAATACTGAACTAAACTGGGCACCAAGAAAAATCTTGTGTTAAAGGCGTTGACTTGGAACAGATGCAGTGTCCTTATGTTCCACAAGTTTCACCTGTCCCTGGATTGGCATTCCTGTCACATTCTCCAGTTCAAGGTGCTATACCCCTGAAGCATCCAGGGCTTCACAAGGGCAGGAGAGAAACCTCTCTGAGTTAGTGGGACAGGGGGGCGGTCAGTCCCCAGGAAGACAGCTGATGGGGATAAAAGAGTAACAGTTCCCTGCCCAGGCCACCAGAGAGCCTTCTCCATGTTCTCAACCCAGTAGGCCAAAGGAGGCCTCTATGGAGCATGGTGGCATCCCATAGGACTGAACCTTGCAGTCACTGGGCCCATCAGTGCCCACATCCAGGCCTATGGCTGCTTCAAAGCTGGTCCAGGACGCCGGCACCAAAGATGGCCTCCTCCACTCTGGGCTCTTCCAAGGTGGCTGTTGAGGTGATGGTGCCCACCACATGTCGCACCTCTGAAGAGAGGCTGCAGTGTGAGTGTTCCAAAAACTTAGCCACCAAAACCCTGGTGTCTGCATAGGCCTTGCTCTCCACTAAGGAGTGCGGCCGCTCTTTGGAGACGGTCTGTAAGGTCTCTGGCTTGGTCCCTTGCTCCATTTTCCAGGTATCTGGGTCGCCAGTGGATGAGAGCTGGTGCGGACAGGCAGCCATGGCTGGGCGTGATGCGGAGACTAAAAAAAAATCAACGTGAAAGAGGAAATCTGAAATCAGCTATGAACTAAATGAAAACCAAAGTCCTAGAAAAAGATTAGTAAAAGTATGTTGAGGAAGAGTGTCTGCAACTAGGTGTGACCTAACTTCCTGGGTCTCTGTATTTCCTGTCAGCCTGGGGCAAAGGTGTTGAGCTCAAAAGATTGAGGCAGGAAGTGAAATGAGTGGTGGGCCTAAGAAAAGGGCTGGTGTAGGGCTCCTGAGCTCTCTGCTCAGCCTTCTCCAGCTCCATGGCCTCTGTCCTTTGTGGTCAGATGGCTTGTTGAGGCAGAGTAGGAACATCTAGAGACAGTCTGATTTAAGACTAGAGCTGGCAGGATGGCGGTGAGACTGCGCCGCCATGTCAAGTGTGGACAGCAGCCTCTATCCAGGGTCTACCCCTAATGTCTTTTAGGGCAGGCCCTGTGACTGTTTGCCACAGACCATGAATTCCACTGAGGAAAACAGGCCAAAGAAAGCTATCAGAAGGCTACAGAGGGACCTGCTCCTCTCTAATCATCTGTGATCCTGTCTCAAAGTTCCATGAGTGGGAGTGGATGGAGAAGGAAGGGAAGCTCTGTGGCTCCAAGTAAAGCAGCAAAGGAGGAGAACATTCTAGATTTGGATTGAGCTTTTTCCATGGGAGGTGAAAGGGGATGGGGAATGCAGCACCCAAAATCTACCCATGCAAAATTGGGAAGACGCTTCCAGATAGCTGGCATCTGTCACTCTCCTGGCTCCTTTCAGAGACTCTGCTCTTGCTTGGCATGGTCAGACCCTAGGCTGCTTGGTATTCAGCTGCTCAAGACCACTGAGGTGAGGCTGGCATAGGTACCCCTGTGCCCTCTGTAGGGTTCCTTCAAATCCACATCAGAATAGATTTCCAATATGATGCAGTCAGAGTCAAAGGCCATTAGCCAGTCATTATTGGTTGAAACTATCCCCTGTGACATGAAGGTTTAGGTGTAGATTCTCCAGCCTCAGGCGTACAAGACTCCCAAGGACGCTGGCGTGGCATCCCTGGGCAGCTGGAGTCCTGGATAGTGCCCATTGTAATCACATAGGGAAATAAAAACAGCTGGCGGCTAAGGGCACCATGGGGTGGTGACCACCTATGCATACATAGTCATCACCTGTGGGTCACCTACTCTGACCTGGACCTCAGATCATACATTTAGTTCAGTGCTTTTGTTAGAGCTCCTAGCAGGATCTCATTACCCTAAGGGCTGGAATCCTTCCTCCCTTGCCAGAACAATTCCTCCCTGGGAACACAGCAAGGGCCTAAGGCTGCCCACACCCACTCCCACCCCAACTCAGGGTCCTCAAATGTGCAGATGACACTTCCCAGGATCCAAGGGCTGGGCCTCAACTGTCAGAAGTCACTTGCCCTACAAGTCGGGTACACCCTGAGGATACAAGTGAGCCATACCTGCTTCATTGGATGTACAGGAGGTGGGGTCACTGGCTGAGCGGGCCACACACCCTGGGCTTGGTTGCACCTCTGTGCTCAAGCTTGTTGCCTCTGGAGACAGGTGGTGAGGGACTGGAGCAGGTACAAGGGGTGGTGGGGTGTCTAAAGTGCCATCAGGGGATGGGTGGCTTGGACCCAGTGAGGTGGCACCCTCTGATGTTGGGAGACTCGTGGTACTGGCAGGCACTGCAAGAAAATGAGCATGGTATTAGAGTAAGTGACTACATAGGTACCTGCATGCAGAAACAGCCAGCTGTCTGCCCTCCAAACCCAACCTATATATAAACTACAGTTAGAAGCAGGCAAACACTAAGACAGGTCACCACGTACTGCAACCCAGGTAGAAAGCCTGGGGGAAGCAGATGACTTCTCAGGGGTTATTCCATGAAGAGGACGGGGGTGGGTGGGAGGGGAGAGCCCTTCTACCCCCAGAAAGACTTAAGTCAGCACTCAGGTGTTTTGATCACCAAGTGCTTGTTGATCAGGTCTCCACAAAAAGAATGTAGACTCTGAAGGACACC
This sequence comes from Lophiomys imhausi, assembly GCA_907164525.1. Taxonomy (NCBI): domain Eukaryota; kingdom Metazoa; phylum Chordata; class Mammalia; order Rodentia; family Muridae; genus Lophiomys; species Lophiomys imhausi. The sequence goes on from CAJQZJ010032551.1 coordinate 2,981,775, forward strand.
AGGACAGGTATGAAGTGTGACCCAGTACCTGGAGTACAGTCTCTAGGTCAGATATGTGGACAAATAGTCCATGTGATGTTTGCCTTGGTTCCCAGAGTAGGCCCTGGGCAGCAGCGTCAACCTTACCTGGGAACAACTCAGAAATGAACCCACAGTTGGGGGGTGTAGCTCAGTGATGGGATCTGATTTAACACACAGAGAAGTGGGGGAAGGGTTTGGAGTACCCTGGTCATTCAAGCCTCCGATGGACTGGGATGACCATTAAATTGTGAGCACTATCATTGTGTACCAGTGAAGCTGGTCAGGCCTGTGCCTCTTTCCCATTGGGAGGCCAGAAGCCTGTGGGTTGTACCAGAGGGTGTTTAATGCATAGACATACTGGAATTACCAGCAGTCCACTGGCTCCACCCAGGAGCAGATACCGCAAGGTAATGGCCTGCCTGAGGCAACACCTGGTCCATGATAGCAGCCTGAATTCCATCAGAGGTGGGAAACATCAAGCTTGGCCCTTCCTTCTCCTTCCACAGGGTTCGACTGCTGCTCTCCAATGTCTGTGAGCTTGCCCTAGGCCAGGACTTGGGAGCCATCTTCCACTCAGTACTCACTGCTTACTGCTGAGGTAGCCTAAGGAAGGGAGGAGGGTCTGAACTGCCAAAAGGTGGAGCTACTTGGAAGATTCTAAAGCACTCCTGCCTAACCACTACTACCCCATATATGAATAGTTGGAGACAATTAGTGGCCCATTTGAAAAATAAAAATGGTACTACAAGCCTCATATCCAAACAAACACCAAACTCTTCAGAATAACTAATCCTTTTTTTCCAGGGTATAAAAGTAGCAGAAGAAAAATCCATAACAGTACATCTGTAGCTTGGGGCAGAGACTTCATGGTTATGATAGAAACTGTAAAGGGAAGAAAGAAAACTGACAATAAAAAGTTGTGTGCTTTGGCCCCAGGAATCAACTAAGCAGGGCTTATGGGGGCTCACAGAGACTGAAGTGGCAATCACAGAGCTGCACAGGTCCGCACTAGGTCTTCTGAATATCTTATAGTTGCTGACTTGGTGTTTTGGAGGGAATCCTCACACAGGAGTGGGGCTCTCTCTGACTCTTTTGCCTACATTTAGGACCCTTTTCCTCCTACTGGGTTGCCTTGTCTAGTTTTGATGTGAGGGTTTGTGTCTCTTGTGTTCTGTTGGTTGAGGTTGATGTCCCTGGGAGGCTTGTTCTTTTCTGGGAGAAGATGTGGGGGTTGATATGGGGGAGAAGGGAGGTGGGGGGCACTGGAAATAGTAGAGGGGAGGGAAGCTGTGGTTGGGATGGATTGTATGAGAAGAATAAATAAAAAATTTTTAAAAAGTTGTGTGCTTGCGTAAGGAACATGGTACCATCAAAGTGGAAGCAAAGCAGAGACTGTGAGTCCCTGCCATGAGTGCAAAGGTCTTGGCCGTACACATTTTTTCATGACTTGATTTAACAAACATTTTTTTCTGATGAATCTACTCCCTAAATATCTTCTAAAAAAGAATTCACTTCAAATGAAAGAAACAAATCAAGTCCAGATATACACATGGGCAACAGACCTATAAAAAGTTACTCAAAGCTAAGACTTGGGAGTGGTTATTCCCTCAGGAGAGTGAGAGAACTCATTGGGAGTGAAGGTGTCCTGGGTCTCACCAGTGGGTGTAACTTTTCTGTAATGCAATTTGACTGCTCTATTAACACTTAAAATACATGCTCCCTTGGACTTGCCAATTGCTCCCAGGAGTTTATTACCAGACATAATTTGACAAATGCTCAGAGATGAAGAGATTGTATAAAAAAACCAACAACATCATATCAGAAAACTTCAAAGACAGAAATTGCATTTATTAGCCCCAACCAACCTCTGCTAGTTATCCCCTAGGGAACGACACAGTGGTATACCAAAATCATCTTGGATAAGCGAGCTGTGTGGTGTAGGCCTGAGATCCCTGCTACACATGAGGTTTGAAGCAGGAAGGCTTCATAGTCAAGGCCTGTCTGGACTACAGAATATTTTTCCAGCACACCCTAGGCAACTTAGTGAAAACCTGTCTTGAAATAAGAAGTAAAGAGAGCATTGAGGGTGTCAATCATTGTAGAATGCTTGCCTAGAATATGCAAGGCCCTGCATCAAATACTAGTGTTGTTCCCAAATATATATATATATATATATATATGTAGTCTCTTCATCTCTAAGCATTTGCCAAATTATGTCCAGTAATAAATTCCTGGGACCAATTGCTAAGTCCAAGGGATCACGCATTTTAAGTGTCAATAGAGCAGCCAAATTTCATTATAGAAAAGTTACTACACTAACGGTGAAACACCTTCTCTCCTGATGAGTTCTATACTGAGTATAGTTATCTGCAGAGGCCAGAGACATCAGATAACCCTGGAGCTGGAGTGGTGGTTACAAGCTGCCAGCCAGATGTGGGTGCTGTGAACTGAACATGGGTCCTCTGCAAGATCAGTGTGTGCCCTTAAGTGCTGAGCCATCTCTCTAGCCCAAGCAAAAGCATACTTTAAATAGCTTCAGTTCATGCTGCCTAGCTCCTCTCGATCCAATTTTCTAACCATCAGTGCTAACACAATCAAACCATAGACAAGCAGGTGTGACTTCGTTCTCAATATATGGAATTATTGGAAACATAAAATTAACAGTAGATACTGAACAAGCTCCTGGCCCACGACTGGTGACTGTTTTTGCTTGCTGTCAGCAGGGTAACACTGCATGCCTATTTTTCTGACAGTTTGGTCCTAATGGAGTTCCAATTTTACATCCAAAAACCCACCCATATTTTTATTTTTTTTTGGTTTTTTCGAGACAGGGTTTCTCTGTATAACAGCTCTGGCTGTCCTGGACTCGCTTTTGTAGACCAGGCTGGTCTCGAACTCACAGAGATCCGCCTGCCTCTGCCTCCCAAGTGCTGGGATTAAAGGCGTGCGCCACCACCACCCGGCTTCCATATTTTTCTTAATTAATGTAGAATAATGTATCTACCTCATGGCACATGTTCTTTATGACTCTCATTAAAAAGATTTCACTGTTCCCCCAGGTTTTCACTACTAGGAAGACTGCAAACACCTTCATTTTTATAGAATTTTTTCCCTTATTTTAGACTCCAGGATACTTCCAGACATGAGGATTACTTCACCTAAAAATATTACCATGGATTCTGGATAAAAAGTCCTAAACTGGCAGGCTGCTTTATATGATGCAAGTCAAAAATCTGAGTTGTAGCTCTTCTATGGTGTTACCAGTGTCCAATCCTCATCACTATGTTTTTATTCATAATAGTTTAAGACCAACTAGAATCTACAAAGAATTGTAAAACTAAAACACGGGTTCAAGATAGTAACAAGGGACAAGATGAACGTAAGAGTGAATCACATTTTTATCACATGGCCCATCACATTCAAAAACAATGACCATGGGGACCTGGAAATCCCGAATGCAATACAGTACCTGAGTGAAGAGAATGGAATCCTCAAGCACGCAGTTAACCCTCTGTGTGCATGAATTCTGCATCTATCCATTCAACCAACTGTGGTTCAAAAACGTTTGTGTCCATGCTAACCATGTACATAGTTTGTTTTGTTTCCCCAAACCACACTCTAGAATCATTTACAAAACACTGGTAAGTACTCTAGAAATAATTTAAGTATACTGGAGGACATGCACACGTTACATGTAAGTGTTTGTCATCCTATGCAAGGGACTCAAATCCCTTATATCTGACAAGGGTTCTGAAGCCTGTCCCCCAGACATGGCAAGGGATGACTGTACACCTAATAATGTATAGACAGTAAGTATCTGGAGGCTAAACGCTGTCAAGTGGGGTTAAAAGAAACCAGGAGTAGTCCCAGGGAATGGGGCTGAATTCATGGATTGGAATGTTCTGTGTAGGCAAGCAAAGTCTTTCCAGATTGTTCTAAGGGTTTAATGTAGTTCTTATGGAATCTCAGCAGTCTTTTGAAGGTAGAGATGACTTATTCTGAAATGCCTATGGAAAATCACAGGCCCCAGGACTGAACCATCTTGCATTAAAGAGTAATATGGGGATGATATCCTTCCAGATTTTTCAGCCCACTCAAGGGCTGCTGTCATGAATGGTGTGGCACTGGGAGAGCATCGCTGAGATTAAGGGGACAGAACAGAGAATTCAGAGACAGATCCACATAATTATGTCCAACTGAATTGGTGATTTTTTTCCAGTATGGGAACTGAACCCATGGCCTCACATATGACAGGCAAAGTTTTCTACTACTGAGCTACACTCTCACCTTTTTCTAACACATTTACTACTACTACTACTACTACTACTACTACTACTACTACTACTACTACTA
>CAJQZJ010032551.1:2986158-3007757 GCA_907164525.1 Lophiomys imhausi
TACTACTACTACTACTACTACTACTACTACTACTACTACTACTACTAAAGTGCAGGAGGAATAATGGCCTGGAACACCTGGATATACATAAGGAAAAAAACAACAACAGAAAAGAGACCTTAACCCAACCCTATTGTGGTACAGCAGTTACCTGAGCAGAGACATCTTTCCAACAGTTAAGCCAGCTAGCCTAAAGGCCTACAAGGTATTCTCTCTGGAGCCCTTAGTACTTGGTATCAGCACCACAAATGATGGTGCTGCAAGTATCCCTTGGTCTTATGGTCAGCTCCAGAGTTCACTGATCAGATCCTGGGCAAGGAAAGGTCAGATTCCTCTGTCCAACTCTACCTACCCTTATGTAAAAACCAGAGAAGGGTTCCAGCTATAGGCTCTGCTCTTTCAGTCATATTTTCCCAAGAACGTGTAATGTGTAGGTAGTTCATGGTTGAGAGCTGTGGGGCCCAACTGCAGAATGCAGCAAGCTGGTATGGTATCACCTTCTAACCACACTTCTCCAAGCCCCAGGGAAGCGTCTGATGGCTCCTTGGAGTGGCGAAAAGTGGGGCAGGATCACCTCTGAATCCCATGATTACATAGACTTGGGGTTCCTTGCAACCCAGAGGGGCCCTCTTAGAGGATGGCTTCTTCCTGCATCTCTTAGATGTTAGCTTTGTGTTGGAGGAAAGGATTAATTGTGGTTAGTTGTGTAGTGCCATGAGTTATATGACTGCTCTCTGAGTAAACTGTCCTTATGAGTCCCCAAGAATGGGGCTCTCTGAACCCCTATCCTCTTATTCCCTTTGGTACTGAGGTACATCTGGTTTTCTGATTCCTCCTTCACCCCAGCTCAGTGCTATGGAGTTTTCAATGTGTTTAGGAATCTGGCCTTTTAGAAATGTCAAATTCATGACTTCCCAGTTTATCCTCTGCCCAGGCTTGTCCTTGGAGGTCTCTTAGTCTAACTTGCTTCCTATTGAGGAAGGAGCCCTATCGCAGTAGCCTGGAACAGATGTTCCCAAGTGCATATTGCAGGCACATCCTGGGACCTCATCAGGTAGTGACCTTTGTAAGTGGAAAACACATGCTCTAAACCCCCTGAGCATCGCAGCTCAGCCTCACCTGCCTTCAACATGCTTCGAACACACACATGATTGAGCCCAACTGTCTAGTACAAAGTCTCTTTCAAAGGACTGTGCTGATCAGTCATGCAATTCACTGAAAATATAAAATCATAGAGTTGAAAGCAGTTTCCACTGAACAGCATGTGAGTTTTCTACCACTATAAGGTCAAAAAATAAAAGCCTGGTCAAATCATTGAGAGCCAGGGACCGTCTACCTCAAGTTGAGTAGTATTTTTTCTTCAAATTCACATCCTCAAGTGAATGAGAGAAGAAACAAAGAAAGGAGAGAAGAGCTGACAAAAGATAGCCTAGAGGAAGTGTGAGCTCTCCCAGAAACATAACTTTACTGGATATGGGCTAGGGAAGAATGCTGTGGCTAAGGGACCATGGTAAGGCATCAACGACAGAGAGGGCAGAGTAGGAGGATGGTGAGAGAAGAAACAGGAGAAAAGAGACATCCTTGGAAAACACACAAGCAGTGCTTCAAAGTGGTTACCTGGTGTGCTCAAGACCGCAGCAGTGTTCGGGTCCCCGGAACTGGAGTCCACTACCTGGTGATCAACACTTGCAACCTATAGCAAGAAACACAAGAGGATCATTGTTGCTCAGAAGAAAACACGGACAGCCACCAATAACACAGCCAGTCCTCTGGACCCTCAAATTCCTTTGATTCAGCCTGCACAGATTCCAAATTTTGTCAGGGCAAAACTTCCCAGGAAGTTCCAAAGAGTGAAACAGGGTCTCCATGCGTCATGTAGCATGCTGAGTTCATGTGGATGCATCAGTCAGGCTCAAAGTACAAGGGAGGACACTTTGTAGACTCTACAAACACCACTCTGGTTTACGTTAAGGGGCCTGAGAATCTATGTATTTTGGTATCTGGTCGGGGGGGGGGCATCCTGGAACAAATCTCCTGAGAAAAAACCATGCAGGTTGGCTTTAAAGCTCATCTGGAGAGAAGGATTGGGGATATATACATACATTCCTCTCTACTCACCTAAATTCATGGGGTGCGGTGTGAGAATTGAGAGTTCAAGTCATCATTGTAAGATCAAAGCCCATTTCTCTGGCCTTCTGCACTCAGAGTACCTACCAGGGCCCTGGCATACTCTGACTCTACTCACCTTCCACCAGAACAATGAAAGGTATGCTGGATAATGTTTTGGAAATTTGACACAAACTAGAGTCATCTGAGAGGAAGGAACCTGGATTGAGAAAATATCTCTATAAGATCAGGCTGTATGCAGGCCTCTGGGGATTTTTTTTTTTAATTAGTGATTGATAGGGTAGGGCCCAGTTCATTGTGGGTGGCCATCCCTGGGCTGGTAGTCCTTGGTTCTATACGAAAGCAGGCTGAGCAAGCCATGGGGAGGAAGCCAGTAAGCAGCGCCCCTCCATGGCCTCTGCATCTACCTCCAGGTTCCTGCCCTGCTTGAGTTCCTGTCCTGACTTCTTTTGATTAAGAACAGTGATATGGACGCATAAGCCAAATAAATCCTTTCCTCCGCAACTTTATTATGGCTATGGTGTTTTGTCACAGCAATAGAAAACCTTAAGACAAAAGGCCACAGAGGATTCTTCATTGTCATGGTGGGACATAGGACAGCTGGCCCTCCACCCTCTTCCAACTACCTTCTTTCACTCTCTTTCCTTGTGGCTCCAGGAAGAATAAAAGCATGGGACAAAGTAAGTAGGTCATGAGAGCCTACTTACTTCACACCAGCTCGGTGAGGGCATGGGAAGAGCCCTGGGTAAATGATTACATCCCAAGTGAGTTCTCAGTCTCTCTTTGACCTGCTTCTACCTTCTCTTCCTTTAGTTCCCTTGCAGATGGGAAGAAGACAAAGCTCCTTGGCTACTCTCCTGCCTGAGTGTTTGGTCAGAGCCCAGGTGCCCACAGGGTGGAGTGCAGTCTGCAGTCGGACTGGTGGCCCCACAGTGTGACAGTGATGACACCACATTAAGTAAGAGCCACCCTGACTTGGTGGAGTGTGGACTTGGAGAGTTCTCCTCAAGTTCAGGTCATGCAGGCCCCTCTTGGAGTGACTCTGTCCTTGGGAGACCTCAGGAAACAGGACACAGAAGGCCGAGGCCCCTGTCTTCCTGTCCCCTCTCACCCTGCCTGTGCTGTTTGTGCAGTTTCTACCCCAATAGGTACAACTCTTCCAACTGTACTTCAGGCAACTGACACAGGCCCTGGTCTTGAAACATGGTATGCCCTATCCACACTACCCCTTTGCCAGCTCAGGAAACAATACCTGGCTTCTTGTGTTAGTTCAGAATTGCTTTGGGGACACACTGGGAAGTAATGAGCTCTAGCGGAGACTGGGGAAGGTGAGGCAAGCCCCTGCGGCTTGGTCCGATTCCAGCTCAGGTAATTACATTCCTGCCTCCTGCGTTGCCCCGCCACTTCAATCAGATAGCTGATATTCCTCATCTCTGCTTTGCAAGCTGTGATGGAGTCAGGGCAGGTGGCTCCAGCCGTGCACCAGCACAAAGGGTGTGAGTGCTCCCTGTTGTTGTGATGGGGAAGCTGGGTGTGGAGGAGAGCTGGAAATCAAGCTAAGATCAGGGAGGAGGGCAGCTGCATGCCGCCTGCCTTTCATCCCATCAATATGATTTGGAGCAACAACGCATATGCTATTCTTCTCCCTGTGCCTTCTAGTCCTAATAGGGAAGAAATGAAAAGGAGAGAGAATTCACACCACCATCAGCATCTACACACACCTTTTCCTTAGTCACTGTGTGCCCATAACCAATTTTGAAAATGTCTGCCGAGAATCCTCCACTAAATAACAAAAAAGAAAATGCCTAAAGGGCTATTTCATTCCAGAACTCTCTTCCCATATCTAATCCCCCCCATATATATATGTGGGGTGGGGAGAGAAAGAAGAAACTTAGAAACCTGCTGCCTGAGAAAGAAAGCATTGGCAATAAAGGAATATAAATAAAACAAGAGAAATAAAATCCACAGAGGGACAAGGTCAAGAGGAAATTGGATTTGCTTCATATTCTGCAGGGTATCACTCACTTCCCTCTGGCTCCCATATTCAAGTACCAGGAAATGTGGTTTGGAAAAGAGACGGCTCCTGGGAGCGCATCTATCACTTCTGAGTAGAGAGAGTGTTAGGGGTTTAATTTGAATCTGACAGCAGAGGCTACCTCACTGCACAAAACAGTGGGGAAAATGGCCATTTGGTTCAGCAGCACAGCAGAGGCAGAAAAGAGGACAAGAGGGAGAACATCTGTGGGGAGGGAGGAAGTTTGTGGGGCCGGAGAATGTCTGTGGGGATGGGAGGTCACCTCTGGGAAGGGAGGACATAGGTGGTGTGGAATCTAAGTTGAGATTTGAGTTCCTCTGTAAAGGCTCAAAAACAGGGATCCTGGCAGGATGAGGAGTACGAGAGACAAGCTTCCTACATAACTTCCTGGGGACACCCCAAGTCCTGTGATATGGTAGCAGTTTTAATAAGAAATTCTGTCATAGTCTTGGGTGGCGTATGAACACCTGATCTCCAGTTGGTGGCACTGTTTGAGGACTTTTAAGAGGTGTGGCCTTGCTGGAGGAAGTCTGTCACTGGGAGGTAGGCTTTGGGGAGTAAACACCATGCTACTTCTAGCTTTTTCAGGCTCTGCCTCGCTCTGTCCCTTTTCTCTCTGATTTGTGTTTGCAGTTCAAGATGTGAACTCTCAGCCTGCTGCTTCCCTGCCACAATGGACTCTCATCCCTTTGGAACTGTATGCCACAAAAGCCCTTCCTTCTACGAGCTGGCCTGGCTATGATGTTTTATCAAAGCAGCAGCTGAGAAGAAAACTAAGAAAGGGCCTGAACCTGGGACTGGCTAGTTCTGAGACGCCACTTGGACCAGTCATTATAACGGAAAGATCAATTGGAATTTAGGCAGATGAGCTCTGTGGTGAACCCTGCATGGGAATTGTGCCCCATTTCTGTGAAGTGTTTCTAGCTCCTAGATGAAATCACCCATCTAGTACCAGATTTATGAAAAGTCACTGTTTGGGGGTAACTATCAGCTGTCATGGAGAATGATGGTTTCATAGATATTTAAGGTCATTTTTGAAACACTTTGCTCGCCGGTTTTTAAACATCAAGGTCATTTCCTTTGAACATATAACTTATAGGCCTGGAGCTGGTCTGCCCATCTCCTTTCGTAACTTCTGGTATCACACTAGGCTTCTCTTCCTAATTCCTCAAGTACTTCCCGGTGACACTGAGTTTGTCAAACATACTTCCGGAGTTGGATGTATGAGGTCAGAACACCTGCCCCGAGGCTATTGTGTTGGCCTCTCAGGGACCTAGAGCTCTATAGCAGGCTTTGCCACCAGACTCAGCCTCTCCATGCTATTCTCTCCACTTGGGCAACCGTCCTTGTTTCCCACATGTCTCGGCCCTACCCAGATGGCCAGAAGCAGTTGGCTCCTAAAGTGCCAGAGAAGGTGACCGGTCCCTGTCATCGCATCGATTGTTAATTCCATGAGACAGCAGGTTCATGCTTTTATATCTCGTGGCTGTAAAGCACAGTTGCTAGGAGTCCCTGGAACATAAGTGTGTGTCTGGTCAGGAGGGAGCATTGGGCCAAAACTTCTCAGTAGCTCTGCGGCCATGGCTGGTGACTGATCTCTGTGATCTTGCTGTGGAGCCCAGCCTGGAGCTGTGGGAACGAATGGCATCCGTGCCTAAGCCAGAAGGGAGTGCATGCTGATCGAGGAAGGGAATAGCTCTGAATGAGCATCCTCAGAGGACTAAAAATATCCTCTCAGGAGCACACTTGGCATCTCAGACATTCTGGAGTCTGAAGAAGAAAGCTCCTTCAAGGTTAGGAGTTCAGGGCCAGCCTGGACAACGTAGAATGACCTTGTGGAAGGAAAAAAAAATCTTCCCAATGACTACCATCTCCGACTCCCCGACAGCCTGTGTGTTGCTGCTTTATTTATGTCCCCCTGTCTAGTTTGCTTTGTCCTAACCAGTGCTGGTAGGTAATTTGTATACCCTTTGTCTTGCGAGGACAAGCAATTAGCCTGCCCCCATCACCCAGGGAAAATGCTCCTGCCGTGTGGGGCAGAGGGAGGGGGGGATATGGACCACCCTGGAGCAGGGGCAGGTGGCTGGCACAGCCTTCCCTCTGTGGACGGTAATGGGTTTCACTCACTTGTGGGCTCCCAGAGATGTCTGTGGAATTGAAAAGTGCTCTGGAGCTCCTTAATCACCAGGTGTGTCTCTCCTACACAGGTGCCTGGAGCGGGGCCACAGGACATTTTATGCCCTTACCCGGCCTGTTCGAAACAGATTGCGTTTCTGCCAGTACCTGCAGGTGGCAGGTTTCTGAGCTAACATAAGCTAACATGACACACCGTTGACCTTCAGCCCTTCTTACCCAAGTTCTCTGAGAGAAGTCACGGAAGGGAGAATTTTCAGTGTCCTGAGAAAACAGTGTCATATTGATCTGAGAGCCATGTATTACCCTGAAATATATTGTGCCCTTCAGAGAAAGAGAAAATTGGTGATAAAACATGAATCAACGCCCTTCTAGTGTGCAGCATGGGGTGGGGGCACTAAATATCACATTCAAAGTCTGAAGCTACTGCCCACACCTGCATTCGGGGGCCTTGCAAGGCCAGCATGAGGCTCCTGGAAAGAGGATCTTGTTGGGAAGCAACGGCTCTGACAGGGCCGTGCCCAGCCTCAACATGGTCCAAAGGGAAGGGCCCATGGAATCATGATCCACCCACCCAGCCCTCTCTTATGAAAACACAAGTACTACTCACAAAGGGAAGCCAGGAAGTGGCTCCCTAGAAGAACTGGAATCTGTAATAACAGTAAGTAGGTTTGCTGAGGAGCGGGAGATGACAGGACCTCCCGCCAGGCAGCTCTGAAATTACACACTACTACAGGCATGGCTTCTAGGTCCCTACTTCCCAGGAGGGAACTGCCCATCTGTATCCTGTCATCAGCCTCTTAACTTCCTGGGGTCTGCCATCCATGGAGAACCTTGCTCTGGTCCCACTGTACCCTCCTCTGGGTTCTGCCATGTGGGTTTGGTGATGCCTCCCCTCTAGGCCCTGTACCACATTTTTCTCTAAGATTGATGTTCTGGTCTCTTCACCACACACTTTTGTCACAGAGATCTACCCTAGTTCTCAAAGTCAATCCTATAATAGCAGGAGCTGAGACCTGTCAGGGGTGCAAATTCCTCACTCATCCTCCTTCCTTAACCAACTGTTGACTTGGAAATCCTGGGAGTGCACCCAACACTGCGATTTGATTGACAAGGTTTGGTGCAACTGGGATATTCATTGACATTTACATTATATGGCACAGCTCTTCACATCACCAAATATGAGCTCTCAGATCTTCCTGGGATGCCCAAACGTAAGCTAGGAGTCTCTAAGAGCTAAAGCCTGTCCTCACAAACAATGTCTTCAGTGCTATTTTTTTTTTTTTATCAGAAATAGGTAGATAAACCTCATTGCTAAGTCAGAGGTCTCTGCCCAGCTTAGAAAGTCTAGGAAAATGACTGTCCAAGCTGAGAGGCTTGCAGGACCTCATTTTCCCTAGTCGCTAAGTACCCTTACCTCTTAGGCAGTTCCTACACAGTGACTTTTGCCCTGCACACAAAAAGAGGCCAAGATCCTGGGTCTGGAGCTGCCATCTGTAGCCCCTGAGCCACTCAGGGCATTTCAGGGTGAGGGTGGACATAAAGGCATCACTTGTGGATCCTCTGGTTGTGCCAGGGCAGGCCAGATTCACTAGGCTGGCCCAATACTAAGGGAGAATCCCTGGGATAAGTGTTTCTTTTCCCAATGATGCCAACAGCCCAATCGCACTGTCCATGCTTCCCATTGATGACAGAGTGGACACGTTCTGCTGCCTTTCCCTGTCTCCTCACTCAGCCTAAAGAAAATGACTGACCCTTACAGCTGAGGTTATCTCTGAGGCTTATGAAGTTGAGCCGATACAGTGGATGGACAACACTCCACCCACAGATCTTCTGCATGGGATCCATCTCCTATCAGTGGCTGAGATAAACACCAGTAATGCTGACTGTGTTCCAACCCTGAAGGTCGTTAGGATGCCCATGGAGTGGGCTGTGAGCTTGAGGTGATGTCCAAAAGGGCCGAGCCTTGCACTAGGGTTATCATCCAGGGGTTAGTGGGCACAAAGGGAGCCGGGTTTGGCCATACCTGGAATGCCCTGTAGGTTCTCCATGCGGTGGTGTTATTTGATTCTGTGGCTTGTGCTTGGGGCCAGCTTGCAGCACACTCTGCCTGTGCTACTTGACTGGGACCTCTGTCTCTTTCCCTAAAGCTCCCACCTCAGACCACCCTGGCCCCATGACCTCACCTCTCTGCCTGATTAGAGACTTCACACTCAATAAAGACAACAACAATAAGAGTCAAGATAAACATGCTCCCAAAATACACCCGAGACCTCTTTTGAATTCAGTACCATGGCCCAGTCTTATACTGGATCAGCATCGTCCCTTTTTATCCCATGTATTTGATAATCATGTGATTGCTTTTCCTCATCATTTTTCAGATGAGGAAACCAAGGTTTTACAGACATATTCAAAGAGACTGTTAATGGTTGGGAACCATGAAGCAGTGGGAGCCCCTGGCATGCACAGCTCAGAGAAAGTCCCAGATGCCTGGCAACAGAGGCACATCCCTGGCCTAGGGCTGACTGGCCTCTTAGAGCTCCATTAGACCATGTCTGCAGCAATGGCCAAGTCACACCTTGGTCCCCTGTGTCCTCAGTCCACAAGCTCAGCTTCTCCTTCTCTGGTCATGGGTAAGAAGCTGTCCCAGTTCCTTCTATGCCTTCCCCAGACACACCGGGCAGCATGGAACTCAGACATATCTGCGTTGGGCTGAGTGTCCAGTTGCAGGGATTAAGCTAAGTAACCAAAGTTTACATACTGATTCTAGGCTGGAGCTGGAATGAGCATCCCACAGTTTATGCACGGCCCTCACAGGTATGCTGCATGTAGAGGCTCCATCACAAACTGTCAGTGGTGTCATTGACACACTCAAGGCTGTCTGAGAGAGGAGCTTTCTGAGGGCAGGTCGGGGAGTGAGGCATGCAGAGGAACTGGCCTTTTCAGGGCCTGGGTCTCACCTGGCTGGTGGGGGTCTGACCCACCACGGCCTCATAAGGTGGGGGCAGCTCAGCGGGGTACAGCATGCCAGGGCTGTTGATGGCAACATCGTACAGGGTGCTGAATGGAGAGGAAGTGAAGTCCAGGTGGAGGCCCCTAGAAAACAGAACAGGCCATTACATGGTCATCCCCTGAGGATGGAGCCCAGTGTCTGACTGTCTTAACATTTGTCATGTTGAAAAATAAAAGCCCGAGTCCCAGGGCAGGTTTAACTATTGTCTTTCTTCTGGATATCCAGATTTCATTGAACACTTCAGCTCTATCTATTACAATTAAAATAACGATAAAGCTGATGAAATTTCTAATTAATGTCTCATGCTCTGTGATGACTGTCACCAGGAGCAGCTTTGAATGTGTAAGAATACAACAGAGCCATTTTTGGCCTGTGATATCATTTAGGTAGCACTGCGAAGGCACCAACAGAAATCTTCTGTTCAAGTCAGGCCTTGTAATGCTTGCCTGTAATTCTAATACTTGGGACAATGAGACAAGAGCATTGAAAATAAAAGGCCATTTTGGGCTGCACAGAGAGATCAAAGGCACCCTGAGTTGTACAGCGAGGCTCTGTCTTCAACAACAAAATAAAAACAAAACAAAACAAAACAAAACCACCACCATTGCCAAAACCCCAATGAACAAAAAACAAGAAAATAAATTTTCTTGTTGCTGCATTTCTAGATCACAGTTCCTTTCCTCATCTACTGTCCTGGTGAGGCACATGCTTCTGTACTGGCTCTTATTCTGTTCCACCCCACACCTCTCTCTCCCCCCCACGGTGACTTCCTCCTCTGTGGCTTCACAGGGATCATGGGACCCGAGACACGGAGAAGAAGACTGACCTGTGGGCCTCTGTTGTGGGTGTGCAGGTATATTCTGGAGGGTAGTAGGGTGGAGGCGGGAGGGGGGCAATGAACTCATCGAAGTCCAGGGTCTGGTGGAGAATGGTGCCGTGGGGAGTCACACAGGCGGCACTGGCAGAGTGAGACCTCTGTGGGAAGAACTGGGAAGCACAGAGAACTGGCGTTACGTTATCCCAGATCTTTTATGGCTGGAGGCTGGTGGAGCTTTATCGCACACACTTCACTCTGCACCCGGTAAAATGGCTAGTTTAACCTGTCAAGCCATGACCACTAAACACATGCTTTACAAGGGATAGGACCACCTTGGAAGTCTCCCTCTGCTCTGCTTCCCATACTGCCATGCAGGAAGGAGGCCTTTAATTTTTTTTGGATGAGGTTAAAAACTGCTGCCTTGGAAATCTTTAATACAGTTCTTACTGGGAACTCTCTTACTCCTGTGACTTTAACGCTTAAACACTGCAGTTAAAGGATGTTTGCCATGCATGCCTCAAAATAGAAGTTTATAAGGAAAGGCTAAACTTTCAGCATGCTCACTCAGCAAGTTCCTATCACGAAGTACAGTTGGTACTTCACCATACACAAGTCCCTTTTTAGAGCCCTGAAGAACTTCAGGCCTGCATTGCGAGCCCAGTGTGTCTCACAGACTTCCTTATAATTCAGTACAGCCCCTTTGGACAGTAGTATCTAGGGGGTCCATACACTTTGTAGGACATTGCTCTGAAGGTGAAGAATGCTCACCATGAGCTCCAGAATAGTCTGTGGGGGCACTTGTACACACTGGATGCCACTTGAAAATATCAAGAGAAGCACACTTTAATAAAACGAGCACTGTGTGCCTGGGTCTCTGTATCTGAAGCGCTAACTAATCCTTGTTTCTCTTTCCACCCTCAGGTCACTCCTGCCTGTTCCACAGAAATGCTCGAGACACTCTGTTTCATCCGTAGGTGTGAAATGATCCACGCTGCATGGGCTCTGAGCCTTCATGTCCCGTAACATGTCAGTGAAGCAAGGGGAAAGAAACAAACACCAAGAATCACTCGTACACAGTTAAGCACAGAAGAATCATTAGCAAATACAGTCCTCCAATCAGTGTGGGAACCGGGGGGCAGGGTGTCTCCATTCATGAGGCTGATGATATCTAAATGGGCTTTCAAGGATTGGTGGAATAGCAGCAGCTGGGGCCTCAGGAGAGCACCCAGGCTCAAGACCAGGTGACTAGTGACCGATCTCAGAAGAGCTAAACAATAAGGATCTAGTCAATTCTTAACTCTGGGGATGTTCAGGAGCCAGTGAGGATGTTGAGGCTGTGTGGTAGGGAGTACCCTGGGGTGGCACAGATAGGGTGGGCTGGTGCAGACAGGGGCCAAGCAGTTGGAGAATTGTGAAATCAGTATGCTCTGGGCTGGTGGCTACATCTGAATGAGGGACACATTGGATTCAAAATGGTCCCCAGCAGCCTCCTCAACACAAGGCTCGCTCTCTGACTCATTGTTGTTCTTTAACTGTCGGAAATTAGAGGGGCATTGATGGCTGTGACTAGGCTGGCTGTGTGCTGTCATCCTCTGCCTCAGAAACTGTTACTTCTCATGCTTGCTGCACAAAGGCGAGGTGGCAAGAGGAGGGCAAATGTTCCTGAGCGCTAAGGAACTACTTTGAATTAGTCTCTATCGGACATTAGAAGAATCACTAATAGTGTGCTCAAGCAAAACTAATGAAACACAAAAGCCCCCAACCCAGAGGCCTGACGAAGGCTAAAAGACAGTGTATCCTTCTGTCCATGGCTTTGCCTTTCCTGGGCTGTGCTGGCCTGGTCTCTACAGAAACTCCCAGAGTCCTGCAAATGGAGCCTTTTCCTGGGCTTTTCACCCTCCCCAGCAAGGAGCATGCCAGTCTCTCGTGATTCCCTCTTTTCCACCAACAGTGTGTGTCCAGTGAGGACAGTCTGCCTTGCAGTTCAAGGTCATCAGCTCCGTCTTCTGCTCTGAGATGCTGGGGCTGGAAGTTGGTCGACAACACTCCCCAGGCTCCCTGGCCAATGGGTTCCATTTATGCCCTTCATATAGGGGGTGCTAGAGAGTCTAACAGGCTGCCTGGGGAAAGGCTTTGAGGTTTCAAGAGCCTCCCACCCCCCATTTCCAGTTAGCTCTCTGCCTCCTGCTTGTGAGCTCTCATGTCAGCTGTTGCTGCCACCATAGCGTATCTTCGTTCTACTGGCATATACTCTCATCGTCTGGAACTGGAAGCCCAAAGGGTGCTTTTTTCCTTCGTAAGCTGGTTACCTTGGCTATGGTGCTTTAATCACAACATCAGAAAAGTAACAGATACACTGACTGTCAGGCTGCCTGTGTTTTGTCCCCTTATTCTTTCCTAAATGGGGCACGGGAACACGCTCAGCCAACATCGGCTGAGTGGATGGATGGGTGCCTCTCTCCCGTGGTGACCTTGCTTTTCTGGCCCTTCAGAAGCAGCCACCAGAGCAGTGCAGGAGCAAACTGCCTCATCTCTGCTTCTGGAATGCAGCCTCCATCTTCTGCAGAAGCTATTTTTACACCAGCCCAGATGAGCTCATGCTGTTGGAAAAAATCTTTTACCATCAAGGTTCCACACACTGAGTCCCATCCAGTTTCCAGCTTCCTTCCAGCCAGTGCCAAACACCCCCTGCTCTAAGCAAGGTCTGCTCAGCCCCCTTTGCTTCCTCTTCTGAAGCAGCTTAGCTCCTTCTCACCTGGCAACCAGCCAGGCCTCTTTCGGGACTTGGCAGAATGTCCGTGACTGGAAGGCCTGTCTGCCAGCCCACATCCTCTCCACTCGGGCTCCCTGCTCTGGGGCCTCATGTCTATACCTCTGTGGTCAGGTATAAAGTACAGTTCCACATCCCCTGAAGAGAGTAGGAAATGGCTGTGGGTCCTCTCTTCTGTACTGGCTATTTCCATCTTCCCTGTGTTGTCTAAACCACATGGAGACACCAGTACACCTGTGTGTGGAAAATGGCTGAGGTGTTCACATCCACCCAGTGTTCATCACTCATACAAGAGCAGCGTAAATCTGAGACCTTATGTCCCGTCTGTTATAAGAGAGGGGGCTTTTTCCAGGAACACCCACGAGAAGTTCACCAGGACACCAAGAGCTGTAGTTACTTGGTCCTGGGCAGTTTCTCAAGGACCTCAACATGGAGCTCCTAAAATTTGGCTCAGCCCCCATGGTCTAGCTTCTCCGGCCTGGAGGACACCATGAACAGGTTAATGCACCTCAGGCTATTAGTCAGATGCCTGGTCCGCAGTCACTGAAGGACCACTGAAGTCCATGTGACTTTGGGCACCTTATTCACCTATCAGTCTCAGGCTCCTTTTACCCGGCACCACCAGGATTAGACCATGAAATGCCATCCTCTGTCACAGATCCAGTCAGCAGTGTCAGAAGGCTCAAAGGAAAACCAGTGCCATAGTCACTAGCTGCCTTGTCTCTGTATCTGATCTGATGCAGGAAACAGAGTGAAGGACAGGGATGGACAGCAAAAGCCTGGGTGTCTCAGGATGGGATTTGCCCGAAGCTTTCCCAGCACTGCCTTCCGGCCCCCCTCACCCCCAGGAACAGAGGCTATCCCCAGCCTTCCTTCAGCACTCTGGCTCTTTGGGTGATGAATTCCTGGGGTGGGTTATGACCTTGAGCATCACGCACACCTTCCAGCTCCCATTATCAGGTCTGTGCAAAGTGCACACCTGCCTGCACTTTCTAAGGGGGTTCTACTTCATGAATCATGTGAGGAGACACGAGAACATCGGGGAAATACTGTGACAGGACTCTGACAAGCAAAGCTGTGTAACAGCTAAGGATGTTCCTGAGGCTATGGTGGCAATGAGGGAAATGGGGAGGAAAATGAGATTACATTTCAAAACAAAACTAGAAATGACACTGGAGACACTTAGCAGGTAAACCAACCACCATCTCTACTGAGCTATGTCAATAAATGGAATTGCATCATCATGCAGCTACTATTTCTGCACATGCTAGAATTGCTAGGCTTTAGCAGTTCTGACAATAGCACTAACACCTGCCTCATATGTTCATGAAGTTAGTTCCAACTGCAGCTAATTATCTCCAGCATGGATGCATTCCAATTATAAGGAAGATGTGAGTACTGAGAATTCTAAAGTCCTAATAGTGTTGCTGTACTCCTGGGTGTAGTAATGACCTTGAGTTGCTGTATCCATGAGCAAACTACAGAGCTGCCTGGTAGCTCCTAAAATCAAAAAAAGGAGGCTACAGAGCAAATAGGTAAATGTGTCAGTCCATGGCACATATTTGGGACTCAGCCCAGCACCCCTGGGGGGAGAGTTGGTTGGGACAGTGTTTAACTACATACATACATACATACATACATACATACATACATACATACATATATACATACATACATGCACGCACAGACACATACACAGATCTCCCCACACATAGACACATAAACACACACAGACACACACACACAGACCCCCCTCCAAGACATAGGCACACACACAGATATTACAGAGATACACTCACAAACACACCGATATACGCAGACACACACACAGAGGCACACACACTTAAATAATACTTCTCAATTTGAGACTCTCAAGTAAAAATAACAGAAGAATGATTGGCAAGTAACATGAGACACAAATAAGTTCAACAAACGAAAATCCAGCCAGAACTGAGATGTCAAAACAAGGGAAGATAACCCTGAGATTGTGGTGAGCACCACATGGAAGAACTGCCACGCAGATACAATATGATCCCAGCGTGATTATTTCTTAGAAATCGACAAACTGATTCTGAAATTCATAGGGAGATACAGGAGGACAGAATTTTCACTGCCAGCTTGAGAGAAATGAAGCTGGAGGATTCTTTCAAAAGTTCCTATTACATTATGGTAACCAAGGCTCTGTGGAATGGCCATAAAGGTAGACAAAAAGACTGATAAAACAGAACTGAGGGACTCCGGATAGATCCATACATCTGTGGTCAACTGGCTGCCAACAATGACACTACCTACGTCAGTGGGTTGATATCTGTATTTCAACAAATAGTGGTAGCAACCACACAAAACTGGACCCCACCACACAACGTATATAGCAGTCAACTTGAGACACTCCTAAACACCAGCAAAGACTACAAAACTCTCAGAAAGGATAATTTCATTTCCTTGGGTTAGGCAATAGGCAGACAGGATACCAAAAACAAAAGTAGGGATGGAAAAGAGAGGCACATTGGACCTCATTCAATCTAAAGTGTGGTTTGAAAGATACCGCTAAGTGTAAACATAATGAGATAGGAGAAAACACTTGCACACAGAACATCCAGAGAGAGACTTGTATCCAGAGTACACAAAGGACTCTGCAACTCAGCAATAAGAGACAACTAAATTTTAAAATGGGCAAAATGGAGTCCATTTCTCCACAGAAGATCTATAAGTAGCCATTAAACACTCAGAAAGAGGGCCAACATCATTAATCACTGGAAAAGTGCAAATCTAAACTACAACAGACTACCACCTCATAACCACTAGGCTCGGGGTGAAGGGAACAGGAAGAAAGACAGATATTTATATGCATTTGTATACACACTTAGATATAATGGATGGATAGAAGGACCTGCTCCAAAGCTTCAGCATTTGTCTCTTCTGTGGGCAGGTGAGGAAGGTCATTCACTTTTCTTTATGTACTGCTATATAAGTTAGCTTCTTCCAATGATCATATAGTATTCCTTTAATTAAATAGCTATATGAAATTAAATATGAAGCCTGAAAAGACATTTCAAGGCATCCTCCTAAACATCCTGGTTCCATCTGACTGGGTGTGTCCACAGCCCCCTTGGACCAGCCCACTTCTTCCAGGGTGCAGCCACCAGAGCCTGGGCCAGCCATGCTCCATATGGCCACCCTGTTTAAAAAAAAAAAAAAAACCATTTCCATATACTATATGGCCCATCCTCTCAGCAGTTCTGGCAGGATACAAAGGCTCAAATACTTAATGTCTTTTAGTGCAAAAGAACCAAGACCAGTAGGTGGTGAGGTGACTGCAGGTTTATAAGCTGGTCTCACAGGCACCATGGCTATCACCAGCTCTTTCCCATGCCTCGCCATGATGCTGGGGCACACATAGTTGAGCTTGACTAGGAGGCCAGAGTCTTGCTGTCCCATAGCACATGGCTACACAAGGCCTTACCAGGCGGAAGTTCAATCATTCCTAATGCTAAGCATGTAGATTTCTGGCGGCAACTTGTTATGGCTTGGTTATGTTTAGTCCTCCACTGTCCCTGTGTTGTCCTCAGCATGGTGCTTCTGGGAGGTGGTGTGGGCCCTCTCAGAGGTCAGGCCTCCTGGGAAGGGTGAGGGTAGTGGGGGTGGAGTTAGGTGACTGGAGGCAAAGCCTTTGGAAGGAAGCAATGCCACGCTTTCAGTTCAGAGAGTTTGTTATAAAGAGTAACCCTCATCTTTTCCACAAGTCTTCTCCCATTGTGATGCCATCTGCCATGCTGGGACACAGGTGAGGGGTGTTCATGAGTGCAGGCACCATGCTGTTTTGACCCTTTGGCCTTCTAAACCATGATCTAAATAACCTCTTTATTTATAGGAGTCTACCCTGGGGTATTTTGTTATTATAACAGAAAACTAAGACAGCCTTTGTAATTTCTCTAATAATTTTCTTGCTTACAGTGCACCACACTCAGTAAAGTATAGTCAAGCAGTACACACTTGAAGTCATAGCTGCGATGCCATCACTGTGACATCGCCGCCGCGGTGCCATCACTGTGACATCACCGCTGTGATGCCATTATTGTGTTGTCCAGTAATTGGCTGATACTCCCACCACATTAAAAATGAAGATAAAGCTGGGGGCATAGCAAAATGGTAGAGCTGTTGCCTAGCCTGTGCAAGGCTGCATCCCCAATGCTGCCAGAAAATAAAAACACCAAACAAAAGTCGACAGATATCAGCAGCTTATCCTGTGAGGCCCATCTCATATTCGAGGAAAAGACTGGACAAGTAGGTTTGGTGATGTGTCCACATAGGCAGAAGCAATGGGGCTCAGATGCAGACCTGCTTGACACATGACCCCAGGCCTATTCTTGTTCTACATGGGCACCGATAAGGACAATGTCTATTTTGGTTTAATTCTAAATACTTAACACAGCTAGAATATACCTTATTCTTATTTAGTTGGCAATTTTCATTCTAGTGTTTAAAAGCAGGGGATACATACTGATATCTTCTGGAGCCTTTAGTTCTGTTAGTTTGGTTGAACTGGTATGATATTTACAGATCAATAGCAAAATCTACCGAGATGGGTAGAACCTTCTGGTATTTAACCTTTCCTTTATACAGCATGCTGGGGAAAATTGCCAACATGAGGCCTTGATGAATAAGGCCAAAAGTTCATCCTGCTGAATAACTGCTTAATTAGACACCTTTCAGAACGCCGCGACCCCTCAGAAAGGTCAGCTCGCTATGACAGCTGCATGGACGTATGCTGTGGGCACCAGGCTGCACACCACATAAAATTAGGACCAACAGAGTTTTAGCATATTGGTAATGATTCTCTCTGGCCTTATATCTTGATTAACTGAAGCACTGCTAAAGGGTGGGTGAGAAGGAAGATTTAAAAGAAAATCCCACTATAGGAATAACTTGCTTTTCTTTCATGAAATGCATAAAACATTGGGTGGACGGCACAGTGGCCTTGTGGGTTAGGCTGAGAGACATAGCAATGTACACAGAAAACTTTGGCTTGAATGTGGTTTGTCCCTGCCCAAAAGGGTGGTGTTGGGGGGTGGGCCTAGTGGGAAGTGCTTGGATAACAGGAGTCAACCCCTCTTGAGTAGATTAATACCATGTAGAGTGAGTAAGGACTGACTCCAATAAGGGGTGACTACCACTTGGGGGCAGGGCTGTTAAAAAATAAAAGGAGGCTAGTTCTTACATTCTTTCTCCCATGTGTACCTCCTTCCCTTCTGCCATTTGCCACGAGGTTTTATTACATCAGAAGCCAACCGCATGCAGCTGTGCTGTCTTGGGCTCTCTACTGTCTAGAACTAGATGCAAAGTAAACCTGCTTTCTTTCTAAGTTACTCAGTCTTAGCTATTCTGTCACAATAAGAGAAGACAAACTAAGGCTAACAGAGACAGCAAATGGGAGGGCAGAAGGGAGAATGGGTACAAGAGTGGTTCCTATGCCAAAACCCAATATCAACTTCTTTTTACTATGAGTTTCACAATAATGTATTGAACCCTAGGCTGTGGTCCATTCATGCTGAGACAACAAAGAGCCATTATGATTTATGAAGTGTGTGTTTAGAGATGTTTATTAATAAGCGTGTGACCTCAGCTTTGGCTTCACCACTCCCACGGGATCAGAAGGCCTTCTTTTTTTTTTTAAGACCCTGGCCATTACACTAGATGAGGGCCACTGGACAGTGATTTCAGGGTTAATTAGCAAATTTAAAAAGTACAACCCAGCAGATTTTCAATTTAAGAAATTATCTTCTAACAACCTCAAACTTCCTCTATTACAGAGAATTCTGAAGAATAAGGACAGGCTATACTCTGAAGACTCTGGGTCTGCAAGGTGCCCAGCACGACAGGACCTCCAGTTACTCAGGGACACATTCCAGGCATTCTGTTGGGGCAGGACTCGATTTAACACAGAACTCTGCTGCTGTCTGAAGTAAGGCAATAGTGGCAAATATTCAGAGTCCTCTTCTTCAGAGTGCAGCACAGGGGGACTCTGAGGGTCTCTGGGTGATTTGGACTGATAGAACTCATGGTTCTCTACCCAGAAGCAACCACTTCTACACTGGATGAGCTGGTTAGAGGAGGGGCCGGGCTGGCCACCCAGAGAGGGCCTGGGCAGGGGCGGAGCCACTCACCATCTGCAGGACATCAGCAGACACCATCTGCATGCAGCACATGGCTGTGGCCAAGGCACACACGATTGTGGAGAGGACATTGAGGGCACATACACTGAAGAGGAGATCCTGCGAAGAGAGAAGAAGGCAAGGATCAGTTCTCCCAACACACAGTCCAGGGCACATGTCTGTAAGCCTGCACTGCCCGGGGAGCAGCCGGCTTCCCAGAAGGTTGGTTTTGTGTGTGGCTATCTTTTATTCACATTCAAGTTTAGCCTTTAAAATATACACATGTGTTTACTTTTTTTTTTATTGTGCTGCTCAAACTGTTCTCATATGTCCTTCATAATTTTGATAATTGTCAGGAAGACAGTAAAAGAGCTAAGAAAATATTGGGATGTTCATGTAAGAAGGTGGATAATTTTTATCAATCATAAGGTGCTGCTTGACACTCTGATGAGTGTTTAATAAAATGTCACATTTTTAAATGATACTTTT
Organism: Lophiomys imhausi; assembly: GCA_907164525.1. NCBI lineage: Eukaryota > Metazoa > Chordata > Mammalia > Rodentia > Muridae > Lophiomys > Lophiomys imhausi. The sequence continues at coordinate 3,005,695 of CAJQZJ010032551.1, forward strand.
TATATTTAGGCAATTGTAGATCCACATGTAATTGTCAGGGACAACACAGAGTTTTCATGCGCACCCACTGGTATAATGTAGGGCTTTCATGAGCACCCACTGGTAGCACCATGCAAAAACGCAGCTTAGTGCACTATCACAGCCAGGGTACTGGCAGCACAGTCAAGACACAGAACCACCTATCACTGCAGGTCTTCCATGCTGCCTCTTATAAACAGCCCCTTCCCCACTTCCCACTCCAACCACCTTCTGTCAACCACTAGCTTGTTCCTCCATACTTGTTTCAAGGATGTTATATGAATAGAATCAGAAAGCATGAGCCTTTTTGCAATGGTATTTTTTTTTTCACTCAGCACAATTGTTTTAAGATCCACCAAGGCGGGGAAGGAAGATGGCGGCGACCTACACTGACGCATTTTGAACACGGGGGGGGGGGGGGGGTGAAAAAAAAAAAAATAATGGGCATTGGGCAAAAAACCGGAGGGGGTAGGGCCCCCCCCTCCCCCCCCCGGAACACTCACAGCTCCCAAGGGACTGTTAAAAGTCCCAGGGCAAGGCTCTCACCCATCTCTCGCAGACACGGAAGCCACTAAACCCGGGATTCGGGAACTCCCATTTGGAGAGGCGCCTGGTAAGATCGATCCCAACTTACAGCAGGCAGGATCAGAGGCCACTTGGCGTTAGTTCACTAGCCTATTGGACTCCCCACGCCTCAGGTAGAACTTATACTCACTTAAAAAATTTTGCGAGATAGTGGAAGTTTTAGCAAGGAACAAACGGGGCTCAGAGGGAGGTCTGCAGCTGCTCCTGAAGTGGAGGGCGGGAGGTTCAGACAGAGTGTGGAAACCAGGAACACAAAGGCGGGTGGGAGAAGACTAATCCCACACACTCAAGGCAGCACAGCTGGGGAGTGAGTCCGGCTGGCAGGGCCAAATCCCCGCGAACCCACGGCAGGACAACTGGGGAGAGAGACAGGCGTGGGCTGGGCCAGGGATCCGCGCACCCACGGCTGAGCTGCTGGGGCGACAGGTCCACTCAGGCGGCCGGGGGATCGGGAAGCAGCCAGGGAGGGAGAGCCGCGGCTACGCAGACAGGGAGGGAATCAGACTCAGAGGCCAGGCCTGTGGCCAGAAGCCTAGTGAGAAACCAGAAATCAGGACCATAGCTGTATTCTGGAAAATCCAGACATAATAGGTGTGGAGCCAGACCCTGTCAGCCTCCGTGATGACAAACAAAGCCCACAGAATCTGTGCCTGGGCAAACAGGTCAATACCATCAGAACCATTACAGGCTGATAACTCAGAGTGCAACATAGAGAAGTCTGAATTGGGAGCAGTGAAACAATTCTGGTCCATTACTCACAACCTGGGATCAGGCTGCACCAGCTCACAGTGCCTCAGACGATTAAAACCACAGTGACCCTGAAATCCCCCTGTAAGCAACGACAGATAGCCAAGTAACTCGTCCCCTGCACCAAAGCATCCACTGTGGATCCAAGCACAGAAAACGACAAGAACAGACAGCTAAACACACCCACATGGCCAAAGGTCCAAGAAAAAATAGAAATCAAGGAAATATGACGCCAACAAAGCAGAATTATCCTAGCTCATCCAATTCGGATGACCTCACACCAAAAGAATCACATGAAAACGTTGACAATTCTGCATTATGGAAAGTGATAGAGTCCCTGCAAGAAGAACTTAAATCTATGAAGGAATTCAAAGAAGCCACAATTCTACAACTCAAAACAAGGAACAACACCATTAAAGAGCTCCAAGCCAAGGTGACAGAGCTTGAACAGGAAAAGGACAAGGCTATGAAAGATTTTCATACAAAAACAAGCAAGCTGGAGAAGGAAATGTACAAAATGAACAAAACCATACAAGACATGAAAATAGAAATAGAAACAATAAAGAAAACACAGTCAGAGTTAAAAGAGGAAGTGGAGAACCAAGGGAAGAGAACAGGAACTACGGAGGTGAGTATCAACAATAGGATGCAAGAGATGGAAGACAGGATCTCAGGCATGGAAGATTCAGTGGAAGAAATCAGTACAACATCCA
>CAJQZJ010032551.1:3012757-3025520 GCA_907164525.1 Lophiomys imhausi
GGGCATACAAGGACCATACCTAGAAATAATAAAGGCAATATACAGCAAGCCAGTAGCCAACATCAAATTAAATGGAGAGAAGCTTGAAGCATTTCCTCTAAACTCAGGGACAAGACAAGGATGTCCACTTTCACCATATCTCTTCAATATAGTACTTGAAGTCCTTGCTAGAGCAATAAGACAACTAAAGGAGATCAAAGGGATAAAAATTGGAAATGAAGAAGTCAAATTATCCCTATTCGCAGATGATATGTTAGTATACATAAGCGACCCCAAAAACTCCACCAAAGAACTCTTACAGCTGATAAACAACTTCAGCAAGGTGGCTGGATACAAAATTAACTCAAAAAAATCAGAAGCCCTTCTTTACACAACAAACAAATATACCGAGAAAGAAATAAGGGAAACAACCCCCTTCACAATAGCCACAAACAACATAAAATACCTGGGGGTAACCCTAACCAAGCATGTAAAGGACCTATATAACAAGAACTTCAAGCCCCTGAAGAAAGAAATGGAAGATGCCTTTAGAAGATGGAAAGATCTCCCATGCTCATGGATAGGTAAGATCAACATAATAAAAATGGCTATCCTACCAAAAGCAATATATAGATTCAATGCAATTCCTATCAAAATACCAACACAATTCTTTATAGACCTGGAAAAAGCTATTCTCAACTTCATATAGAACAACAAAAAGCCCAGAATAGCTAAATCAATCCTGTACAATGAAAAAACATCTGGAGGTATCACCATCCCAGATTTCAAGCTGTACTACAGAGCAACAGTAATAAAAACAGCATGGTACTGGTATAGAAACAGACCAGTGGATCAATGGAATCGAATTGAAGACCCAAACATGGACCCACACACCTATGGCCAACTAATCTTTGACAAAGAAGCCAAAACCGCACAATGGAAGAAGGACAGCATCTTCAACAAATGGTGTTGGTCCAACTGGATGTCCACTTGCAAAAGAATGAAATTAGACCCATACCTATCACCTTGTACAAAACTTAATTCCAAGTGGATCAAAGACCTTAACATAAGGCTGGCCACACTAAAGACACTAGAAGAAAAAGTAGGAGAAACCCTCGAACTTATTGGCACAGGTGACAACTTCCTGAACAGAACACCAACAGCTCAGGACCTGAGATCAACAATCAATAAATGGGACCTCATGAAACTGAAAAGCTTCTGTAAGGCAAAGGACACTGTCATTCGAACAAAACGGCAACCAACAGCCTGGGAGAAAATCTTCACCAACCCCACATCTGATAGAGGGCTATTATCTAAAATCTACAAAGAACTCAAGAAACTAAAAGCCAAGAAACCAAATAATCCAATCAAAAAATGGGAAATGGAGCTAAATAGAGAATTCACAAAGGAGGAATCCCTAAGGGCTGAGAGACACCTGAAGAAATGTTCGACATCCTTAATCATCAGAGAAATGCAACTCAAGACGACCCTGAGATTCCACCTAACACCTGTTAGAATGGCTAAGATAAAGAGCTCAAATGATAGCGCATGCTGGCAAGGGTGTGGAGAAAGGGGAACCCTACTCCATTGCTGGTGGGAGTGCAGGCTTGTGCAACCACTATGGAGGTCTGTCTGGCGATATCTTAGAAATCTAGGAATAACCTTGCCTCAGGACCCAGCCATACCACTTCTGGGTATACACCCAAAGGACCTCTCAGGGAGACATAGGGAAGTCTCCTCATCTATGTTCATAGCAGCCTTATTTGTAATAGCTAGAAATTGGAAACAACCCAGATGTCCCTCAACTGAAGAATGGATTAAAAAATTTTGGTACATCTATACAATGGAATATTACTCAGCTATAAGAAACAATGAAATCATGCAATTTGCAACCAAATGGATGGATCTAGAGGAGCTCATCCTGAGTGAGCTAACCCAGTCTCAGAAGGATGCACATGGCATCTATTCACTTATAGTAGGATTTTAACTATATCGTACAGGATATCTGTACTACAACCAACACACCAAAAGGAACATGGACATAAATTTTTTTTTAATCTTTTTCTTTTTCCTTCTTTTTTTCTTTTTTCTTTTTCCTTTTCCCTTCTCTTTTTCCTCTCTTTTTTTGTGGATATTCTTTGTTTTTGTGGGTTTGTGTGTTTGTTGGTCTTTTTTTAGTATTCCCCCAGTAGCAAGGAGACACCTTTCACTGGCAGTACTGCCTCGTAGGCCCCTCGAGAATGAAGAGGCTCTTGGCCCTCATATGACTCCTGATCTGTGGTGAGAGACTGTTAGGCAGGGACACTCTATCCCAGAGGAACAAGACGGAAGGGTCAGGGGGTAGAGCATGGGAGGGTGGGGCTGGGAAGCGGGAAAAGAGGACAATATGATAAGGATGTAACCTGAAGCAACAAACAAAAAAAATTATAAACACTCTAAAAAAAAAAAAAAAAAAAAAAAGGCAGGTGGCAGGGCTGAAATACTGTGAATGGAATAGAGGATACAGCCATTCGGCCTGGTTTTGCAGACCTCCAGGTGTCGAGAAGACGTGGAACTAAGGAGAATCGAAGCGTCCATTAGGGGAGCCCGGGGACGGCTGGACAGCGGAAACCACAGCAGAGAGCAGAATCAGGCACCAAGGAGGACGAGTGACCCAGTTGATTCTGCCTGGCAGACTTCCTCAATAGCTGTCTCCATCGGGGGCCTGCAACCACCACGGCAATCCAATGTCACTGGGACCGTTCAGCTCTACACAATGCCCCGGCAGGAACCTCAGTGAAGCCTGCAAGATCAGCTTCTGCCTACAAACCCCTTAGGTCATCTAAACAGCTGAGAACAGAAGGACTGAACATAAAAGGAGTGTACTAACATTTTTAACCATTTTTTTCCATTTGAGTTCGGGCCCCAAACAGGTCTACTACGACCCAAATCAGCAGGAAGTCACTTTAAGAGAGCGACGTCCCATGCCCAGAGGGTGGGGAAGGTGTTTCTCCGCCCTTCTTTTTGGTTATTTGAAGGATAACTGAAAACTCCGATATTTAGGGGAAGAGACTACAAGCTGATAAATGGTCCTGTTTAATGGGTTTTGGAGGTTAGCCCCAGGGACTTCCTACTTTTCCTTTTCTGTATCCTTCTTCCTCTCCTATGTAGGAGTGCATAGGCTTGAGAAAAATGAGATATAGACATAGCACAGGAAGGTCCAAGAAGAATGGGCAGATTATTGAATATGCCCTTATACCTGTGTATATTGATACAAAATTAGTAGTTTATTTGGCTAAAGTGGTATTGACCATTGTTTAATGTGCAAAAATAAGATTGTATTGGATTACATCGGTATTGATCTTTGTATATTGATACAAAATTAAGATTATAGTTGGCCACAATGGTATTGACCCTTGTATATGGACGTAATATTAAGATTGTATTGGGCTACATAGGCATTGATCTTTGTATATTGATACATAATTAAGAGTATATTTAACCACAATTGAATAGATCTTGGTATATTGATACAAAATTAAAGGTAACGCTTCCTAATGGTATCATACCTAGAGATACTTAAAAATAAAATGTGAAGCTCTGGCCTCCTGATACTAACCATCTAAAACGGTCTAGGATAGTTAAGTAAAACAAACTCCTAGTCATGCAAACATGTCACTTTGTTAGCTACTATGACAGTCTATCACAGATATTCTCTAAACTACCCAGTAATCAAGTTGCTAAGAGACAAGCAACATTTGCTTATCTAAATACAAGAGATGGATAGGGCATCTTCAAAAACCCCAAGAGATCTGCAGAATATGGCATTCAAAGATGTTATCTTAAATCAAGATTTTTTTTTGACATCGAGACCTGATATCAGCACCTGACAGCACCCCCTATTCTACTCCAAGTAGAAGATAAGCATCGAAGAACCTCCACTGTAAGATGGTTGAATTAGTGGCAAGCCTATCTCTTGGCATGAAAAAACCCCTTGCACCAACTGCAGACAGACTGCTGTCCAAAAAGACAAAACTTGGTAGCAGGGAAGTCGACAGCCTAACTCTGCCAAGACAGGGTAGGTAAGTCCTTCATAATCCCTGCTCTACAACAAATGTCTGTCATAGAAACAGGACCCAAAGGCTGAAGACTGATGCAGGAATGTATGGAGAGAAAATGGGAACTGTCCAGGCAGTCTTTGGTATGTCCTTTCTTAGTTTTGGAAGCTGCAGGCCCTGCACTTCCTATATAAGCAAATATATTTATCCCTCTCAGGTCTCTGAGGTGGTTGAAGAATAGACAGCTAGAGTCTCATAGCTAAATTTTGAGTTGTTTAGGAATCAAGAGGGTGTTATAGATCTAAGAAGATACTCTTAAAAGTGTGTTGCAAGTTAGTATGAATGTTGAGTCAGATATAGACCTTTAAACACATGGAGATGGTTAGATAGTAGAATGTTAAAGTCAGGGGCCAAATATGTATAAACTGGACATTGGGAAGGTATACTGGGCCATTTAACTCTCATTAATATGGCATATTTATATCTGTTGTTTTGTATAATACTTACTGTTATAAGAGAAGGAACCATCTGTTGGACTGAAAGGGGAAACTTCTGGGGGGAAGAGGGTGGAAGGGCGGGATAGGAAGGGGGAATAGGGAGGGGTTTGTGACTGAGATGTAACTTGAAGAAAAAAAAATAAAGTATTTATAAAAAAAAAAGAAAAAGAAAAATAATGTAGAGAAAAAAAAAAAAGATCCACCAAGGCTGTTGTATATATTAACAGTTCATCCCTTTGCACTGGTGAGTAGTATTCCACTATATAGATGTACCACAATTGGTTTAACCACCACCAGTTGAGGAGTACCTGGGTGATTTGCAATTTGAGACTAATACAAATAAAACTTGCAGGTGATTATGTGAAGGTAAGTTTTTATTTCTCTGTAGTAATTGTTCAAGACAACAATTGCAGGGGATAGTTATTGCATGATTAGTTTTGTGAAGAACAGTCAAACTGCTTTCTCAGATGCCTGAAACATCTTATATTCACATCCATGATGCATGAGTGATCCAGTTTCCTTGCATCATTGCAAACATTTTGTGTTACTTCTGTTGTAGCTGTTCTGATAGGTATGTACAGATTTACCATTCCAGCTCTATTTTCAATTTCCCTGATGCATAAAAGACATTGAACGATTTCTTTTTGCTTGCTATTTGCCATCTGTCTCCCCTTTAGTAAAATGTCTTTCAAGTTTTGCTCATTTTCCTATTGGCTTACTTGCCTTTTCATTTCTGACTTTTAAAAGTTCTTTATACCAGTTCTTTCTGAAGCATGTGACTTGAAAATTATCTTTTACAGACTGCAGTGTATCTTCCAAGTACTTTCCCTGGTGCCTGAGTTTTGTGTGCAATAACAAAAATGCCACCAGATGGGTGACTATAGCAAGAAGATATTTGTTCCCCACCTTTGAAGGCTGACGGTATAGATTAAGAGATTGGATCTGGTGACCCAACTTCTTGCTGTGGCTTCATCTCATGGGAACAGGGCAGAAAGTTCTCTGGGTTCTCTAACAAGGACTCAAATTCTTGGAGAACTCTACCTTCATGACCTCATCATTTCCTAGAGGCCTGATTCCCTGATAACATCATAGTAGGGTCAGGATTTTACCATATCAATTTGGGGGAGGAAAATGTTCAGTCCATTGCATGTGGACATTCACACAGCACAAGTTGCTATATTTTAATAGTCAATCTCTCTCTCTCTCTCTCTCTCTCTCTCTCTCTCTCTCTCTCTCTCTCTCTCTCTGCCTGTTTGTGGGCCATGCTTTGGGTGCCAAGTCTGCCTAGCTCTAAATACTTAAACATTTCCCATGTTTCTTTTTTAAACATGTTGTTTATGTTCATGACCCGTTTTGAGTTAATTATTGTATAAGGTTGAGGCTGCAGTTCATTTTTATCCCTTTAATTTTAATTTCCACATGTGCATTTTGAGCATACAGAAATGTGATTTGTATGCATGTGTATGTGCATGTGTGTGTTTATGAGGTATCTTGTGATCTTGAATTCATTATTTCATTTCTAAAGGTGCTATGGATTTTCTATCTATCAAGCCATCTGCACATATTGTTTCTCCACAATTGATATGCTGTTTATTTTTCTTGCTTTATAGCACTAGCTGGAACTTTGGCCCCTGGGAGTAGCAATAAGTCTGAAGAGATGACAAAAGCAGGTGCCTTCGCCTTGTTCTTTGTCTTAGTGGGTCTACTTCATGGTATTCAACTGTTGAAAGGTAATTCATTCTTCTTTAGGAAATTCATTCTCAAATCCATGCCATAAACAGACTTCACAAAGCTGATCAAAGATGGACAAAACTCACCAATAATACATCATTCAACTCTAGTTGTTTTGAGTAGGAAAACTATTATACACATCCAAAAAGCTACCAATAAAGACTACCTTTTCACAGAAGGGCAATGATATTGAGGTTAGATACAATTATCTATCAAAGGGTGAGCCTCCCTGAGAGGAAATAGAGGATGATTTCCTAAGTGGTAGACAGTGTGCATGCATGGGACCTCTGTGTCCATCTGGCTGTCTAGTTCAGCAGCATTTAGTAGTCACGAACATCATCTTCTTCCTGTAGTCATGAGCCGCCGGTGTTTTCTATTCTGTAACACCCTCTAGGAAGTTTTCTACTCTCTTTAGCTACCTATGATTTCAGAAGTCACTGTCTAATAATGCCTTTCCTCAGAACCTCAAAGCCAACTTGTGAGATACAAAAGAGGTGTGATTATGACAATATTATGGAGGGTAAATTTAGCTCATGGAATTACATGGTTCTCAAGGTTGTATAGCCCAGTGTAAATGTGGAGTTAGAGAAAGGAGTCTCAATTTTAAGGCTGAAGAAGAGCTCAGTTCGGGGCTCATTATTCTCATCCTGGTGGTAAGGCCATCTTGACACTGCTAACCAATGTGAGAATCAGACTGCGCCCAGCTCCGTTAGTCCAGGCTCTGTATCTCTAATCCTTTCAGATGGCTCTTTCCCACAGTTCCATCAAATGCACGTCTCCTCCATCTCTCACTCTATCCTAAGAACTCTACTCCACAGCTCGGTGGCCCTCTCAAACTTTCAGTTGTGTCTCCCCAATTCAGGAAGTCTCAGGGGGTGGGGAGGTGGGTTCCTAAGTTCCATTTCTCAGCCCTGAGCCCTGGGAAGTTTCTTCAGGAAGTCTGCAGGAGAGGGAGCTGTGGGACTCCCCTTGCATGCTGACCTTTCCCAGGAACCACAGTCTTTTATTACACCCTCATACATTTTGTCCAGTTGGTGGCTGCTTCAGGCAGGAGGTAAATCTAGTCCCTGGTTACACCATCTTAGGAAGAGGCTCTGGGGGGGGGGTATTTTTTGTTTCAGACTGTAGCAGATCTGAACCTTTGGCAGGCCATGCAAAGTTGCTATGGACACTTCATATGCTCTCCCTGATCCGGTAGCCACTAAAGACAGAGCAGGAAGAGAGCTTGGTCATAGAACACACACACACACACACACACACACACACACACACACACACACACAGTGCTGGAGAGAGGATAAGGAGCTTGGATTGTGCTTTGCAGGGCATGAGCTACCAACGAAAATGGGTGATGTTGGAAAAGTGGGAAGAAGATCTTCATTTACAAACGAAGGGGAAAGTTATTTGAAGGGCATAGCACAGAAACTGAGCTTCCACAGGACTCAGCAAATATCTGTTGATTGGAAGTCTAGAAACACGGAAGGGTGACTAGTGATGTGCTGTTGGAGAGAGGCATGAGCCGGGGCCCTCAGAAGAAATATGGAGACAGTGCCTGAGCCAGACTTCAGAGCCCAAGCCAATGCAGCTCAGCCAGGTATTGGTTATGAATAGAGGGAGAATGGAATGTGGAGGAAGAGATGGTAGGAAGTGATCCTGGTGAGTATAAACATGAGACACCAGCCCCGGGGTCAGCTGGCTATGGGAGGTGACCATTTCAAACAAAGAAGTTGACTTTATTGCCAGGGTGCTGTTCCACAGTCAAGCTAAAGAACAGTTGGGAAAGCAGGTCTGCAGCTCATGATGTTGACCAGAGCTGGCGGAGCAGGGTAGGAGCTATCCCATGACGTTGACATTGAGGATGCTCCTGATGTGTCCAGTGGCCTGTTTTCACTCACTCTTGTCTCTGGATCCCTCGTAGTGCAGGGGATTAGATTCCCCAACCAACGCCCTGTAGAAGATGGGTCTCTGCGGTGAGATCAGTACTCTGGAAGATTATACGGGACCCTTCATTATATATTTTACTTGTCTCTGAGGATAAGTCCAAATTATAACTAAAACAGTGACAACCTACCAATGCAGCATAGCTGGAGATAGAATAATAACACCAGGAATTTCAACTTTAATGACCACATGTTCTATTGTCACTGAAATGAATGTCTAAAAAATAGCACCAATTCTGCATACATTCCCACCAGCTTCATAACCTTTTGTATGATTACATATCCTGAGGCAAACACTGCTTTATGTCGTGTGAAGTGTGTTTATTTGAAACACATGCCAAAATGACTTCTTTCCCACCGGCTCCCCTTGTTGTTTCAGGGTTTGGCTTTTTCTAACTGTACACCACTGGAATTAGGTTTAAGTGTTTCCTTACAATTCCTTTCTGCTTTAAGTAAAGCCTTTACCACCATGACAGCTTTCTCAGGGGCATCTCGGCAGCACTAAAATCCATACTCTGTAAAATCCCTTTACATGGTCAGCCGAAACGACAAGTACAGAACCAGCATGTCTGTCACTGCTGATGCTGAGCCTGACCTCTGGACATTCTGCCCACTTACCTCCAAAGCTATTACCGCTGGAAAAGGAACTCTCACACAGAACATGCAGAGGGCAAAACAAGAGGATTTAGATACTTAGGCAAATGCACACATGATGAACTCTCTGAATAGTCTCTCCCCTCCAAGTAAATCTGGACACTAATAGCATAATTCCTTCAGGCAAGTGTCAGCAAGGAGGACTCGCAGATGCCCACACGTTAGGAAACTCAAAGTTCGGGGCTTTGGTTTCTTTGCCTTTCTGGAAATGTCCTGGTGGAGATGACAAGCTCCTATATTCCCTTCTACTAGTTCATTTGCTAGGTTTTCTCTTCTGGCATGTTTTCTTTGAATAATGAAGAGGGTTTCATAGGTCATTATCAGTCAAGGGGTCATGCTGTAAGGTCTCATACATGAAACGGAGAGGTGGAGCCAATAAATATCTAATGTAATTGATTGTAGGATGGGATTGGGCTTTACTTGGATTGTCATCTTAGATACCTACTCTACGGATTGCCTATTACCTTGGCACATCTGACACTGGCCATGCACTCTTACCTGACATTTACTGATCTGTGTTGGGGGAAGGCCGTCTCCCATGGGTGTGAGCACACGTCCAAGTTCCTGATTCCTTAGACCTTGACTGTTCTGCACAGCTCACATTCCTGGGCTGAGTTTGCAATAAGCAAGTCTGAAGAAAGAGGAAGGAGGTGACGCGTGCCCCAGACCAAGTGTAGATTTACTTTGTGGGCACAGATACCCCAAGCTCCACGTTCCTCCTCTATCACCTGTGTGCAGCCGTCTAGGATGGGAGCTTTTACCGAGGGCAGACACGTTATCGGCCACTCTCCACAGTGCTTCTGTTGGGAGCAATTAGACTCCCTGTCCCCAAACCCGGAGTCTCCTGTCTTCTGTCAGAGAAATAACAGCAACAAGGAACAGGCTGGTTTGTTAGTTTGAAAGGAGGTAAAGTCTCAGGCCCCATGGTATGAATACAAAACATTCCTGCTTCCATCTTGAAGAGTAAGTAAGGCCAGAGGCCACATCTTCTACACTGTAGATGGTGGAATGACTTGCTCAAAACAGGAGGTGCTAAACATTCATTTGAAAATTTATAAGCTATCTCATTGTGCTCTTTTGAATGTTAAGTTCAGACTAGAAGGAAACAGTGTATTTAATTCCAACTGATCTGTGTTTTCAAACCACACACAGGGAAAAATACAATTTAATGTCGAAACTAAGTAATATAGAAAATGACTCAGTAAAACAAGACACACAAAACAATCCTTTTGTTTTTGGTAGTATAATCAGTGTGTGTATGTGTGTGTGTACTGTGATTTCCATTTTCCACCTTTTTTCCCGAAGAATTTGACAATCATGGAACAGATCCTGAGCCACTTAATTTGCTTCTGTTGAAGGCAGTGGTTAGATACAGAAGTCTTTCAAGATAGCTCGAGTTCAGCTCCTAGGAAAGGAGTTAAAATTAGACTGCCCTATAAGAAAGCTGAGTGACACCAGCTGGGGAGGGTACGAGTAAGCTGTACTTTCAAGATGCAAACATCCTACTTAGGACCGCTGAATGTAAGCCACCTGGCCTGGCTCTGAGCATCAAGAGCACAGGCTGCTCCTCACAGGGATCCTGTACAGGCCATGGCCCTTCAGCTAAGGTGCTATTGGCAACTGAGAGCTTCTGGGAGAGAGAGAGGGCCAATTTTCTCTCAAAGTGTGGCTCCTGGTGGGTCAATGACACTCCAGTGGAAGGCTATACATCCAAGAGGGGCTTTAAATTTAAAAGAATACAACACTGGGTTGGTAGGGAAGGTGTTAGATCTTGGAGCAGTAAAGGGAAGGTAAGAATATGATCAACTTATACTGTAAGAAATTCTCAGAGGACTAGTTCAATAAGGGAAGGGGAAAGTTCTACATTATGTAGCATCTATTAGGATAGTTAGATTTTTTAAAAAGATAAACAAAACAGATCCAGATGTGAAAATAAAAAACAGAAGAAAATTCTTTTTTATGAACTGAGTTGCAAATATCCTACATAAGATGTTGACAAGCTAAAAACTACTGCATATAAAAACTCATCTTGTCGGGGGCTGGAGAGATGGCTCAGCGGTTAAGAGCACTGCCTAGTGCTCTTCCAAAGGTCCTGAGTTCAATTCCCAGCAACCACATGGTGGCTCACAACCATCCACAATGTGATCTGGTGCCCTCTTCTGGAATGCAGGTGTACATGCAGATAGAGCATACATGCATAAAATAAATAAAATAAATCTTTAAAAACTCATATTGTCACCAAGATTAGCTTATTCCTGCTTTAATATAATTTAATCTGCTAATATATTCACCATATTAAATGAAAAACACTATATAATCATGTCAATATATACAATATAGGAGTTTTTCAACACTAGTATTGAAAGCTTTTAACACAGTAGAAATCGATAGGGATTTCTGTAACTCAAGAAACTACAGAAAATTTGTAGAAGGACACGGGGCAATATTCTTAGTAGTCGCTATTCAACTCTGGGCAGGAGGCTGACAAGATAATTAAAAGGAGAAGTATTCAAATCAGAATGTAATTATTGGTACACACCCAGTAATGTATTCAAGTAGGTAAGTGTGATGCTCAAACTGTGTTGTTCAAGACAAGGCCATTAGCTCAACTGCGTTCTCCATAGTGCCCAGAACCAGGGTGCGTTCTTCAAAAGATGTCATTCACATTGGTAATGAAAGTAGGAAGGTACTCGTGAGTAAAGAATGAAAATGATGGGAAGATGTACAAGTACTCAGAAAGAAGGAGACTGCAGCAGTGACAATCATGATAGTGTGGCACAATCACATTGTGCATGAAGCTCATGTCCACAGATTCAGTCAACTGTGGACGGAAAATATGCAGGGGGACTAAACCTACAGTGAACATATACAGACTTAGAACATTTATTTATTTCTAATTATTGTGGGGGTGTGGGAGTGCAAGTAAACCCATACCACATGCACAGAGGTTGGAGGACAACTCTGGGGGTCTATTCTCTCCTTGTACTGTGAACTCCAGAGATGAACCCCGACTGTCAACTAGCCAGCACGTTTACCCACTGAGCCATGTCACCTACCCCATGTATAGACTTTTCTTCTTGTCATTAATTTTTAAGCAATACAGTAGAGCAATCATTTGAATAGTATTTATAATGCCAGCTACTGCATTATTTTAAGTCTACATAAGAATACAGGGTGTATGCTAACACTGTCATTTTCTATAAGGTACTTGGGCATCTTCAGATACACCCTGTAGATACAAAGAAAAAACAGCGTGGCAGTGAGAGAGGAAATAAATACATAGTTAGCAGAAAAGGATGCAGAGAAATGTTAGAACTTGATCTGTGACTAACAAGGCAAAAAACAGATTTTTATGAAAAGAATGAATTGGTCAACAATACCAAAATAAATAGTTGTTTATACAAACATGCATGAAAAGAAATGCAAAGTAGACTAAGAAGGAAAGTAAATGCATAAGGGTATCATTCACTATGCTTAGAAAATAGCAAACAAAAACAAACCTCACACAAATGAAAAATGCAAATAATCACTAAAAATCCATCAGCAGACATGAATAGCCATTCTCAGACAAAGGAGTGGGAACAGTAGGTAAATATCTGAAAAGATCATCAGGGATGGCAAGATTGCTCAGTGGTTAAAGGCACTTGCTGCTTGACCTGAGTATAGTCCTTCAGATCATGCATGCACCAGCCATCGCAGACACATGAGCCACCATGAGGCCATGCCAACAAGCACACAGACACACAGACTCACAGACATAGACACAGACTCACAGACACAGACACAGACACACAGACACAGACACACAGACACAGACACTCAGACTCACAGACACAGACACACAGACAGACACACAGTCACAGACACACAGACACACACACAGAGTCACAGATACAGACAGACACACAGACACAGACACACAGAG
>CAJQZJ010032551.1:3025530-3066347 GCA_907164525.1 Lophiomys imhausi
CACAGACACAGACAGACACACAGACACAGACACACAGAGTCACAGACACAGACACAGACAGACACACAGACACAGACAGACACACACAGACACAGGCACAGACACACAGAGTCATAGACACAGACACAGACACACAGACACAGACACACAGACAGACACACAGACACAGACACAGACACACAGAGACACAGGCACACACAGATACGCACAAATAAATAAATAATGGAAAGCAGAGACATATTTCAGAGAAATATACATCAAAGCCACAAGATAACCTGATGGACAGACACATTCTATAAATAACCATGCCAAGTACTGGAGGTGAGTCAACAAGGGTGCTAAGACATTTCAGGTGGAAGCGACAGCAGTATATTCATTATGGAAAATAATTTGGTATTATCTGTTCAAGTTGAGTATTTCCACCAGTCTTCTTGGGATGCGCTTACCTAGTGTCGTGTAAGAAGAGCACACAGTTGTTTGCGCTGGCCAGCTCTCTGCCAACAGCAAGTCTCCTTCCACAGGGTAGGTTGAATATGCTGTGGTTTATACACTGATGGAAAATTCCTGAGCAGTGAAAACAAGCTCCCACACCACACAGAGCACAACTGAGGAATTTGTGGGAATGAGAGTGAGTAAGGTGGAATGGAACTGATGAGAAATAAGACAGTGGACAAAGAGCAGAAGAGCTCACGAGAAGAGCCAGGAGTCATAGCACATGGCAAATCAATAGGAAAGGCTGGGGTCCCAGTAAATGACACCAGCTCCGTCCTCTATGTATGGAAAACCATCAACAGTGTCAAACAATTCACAAGGGGAGAATTTAAAAACATAAACTTAAAATCTACAATATGCAAATGAAGCTTTTAAATGAAGATATAAAACCAATATGCAGCTCTGAGGATGAGAAGGACAGGTGCTCCCCATTATTTGTGAATTTTGTATATGCTAACTTGGCTACTTGCTAAGATTTATTTTTAACTCCAAAATATCTCTCCTTTGTCTCCATCTCCACCTCTGTCTCCCTCTCTCTCTGGATGCATGTGCACCATGTACTGTGTGGGTCTGTGGTATGTATATGTGTGGTGCATGTACCCATGAGTATGTGCATTCATGTGGAGGCCATAGCAGGATGCTAAGTGTCCCTATCACTCTCTGACTTGAGATGGAGGTCCCTTCTCAAGCTTGTCCTCTGGCTCAGATGGCTGGCCAGTGAGCACTCAGGATCTGCATATCTACCCTCTCCTCCATACCCAGGCTACGGGCATCTGCAGTCATCCTTGGCTTTTACTTGAGTGCTGGAGCTTCAAACTCAAACTGGGGTCTCACACTCACAGAAGCTTCTGCTCATATCCCCTGAGCCATATCCTCGTCTCCCCACTCCTAGAGTGCTTTGGCAGCCATTTTCAGATATATGGAGAGCAGCTGAGTCAATGTGGTTTTTATGGTTGATTTGGGGTTGTATGTCTTGTTTGTGTGTTTCTGTTATGGACCCACTGTGTACATATCTCTTGAACCATTTTGCAGGGCTGTCTAGAGTCCATGAGTGTGAAAAAGCTGTGATGTGTCTTATGGAGAGCCTAAGTGTCAGATGAGCTTCATCTAGACATGAACAGTAACACAGTGGGCCATGAAGCCAATGCTCATGAAACAATAATATATAATAAAGAAGGTGCCTTGAAGCAGAAACACATGCAAAACAAGGTACTGTATACATCAGTTGGCAAAAAAAGTTGTTACCAGAGGCTTAAAAGAGCCAAGTCCTGTTTGTTTGTTTGTTCTTTAACCTATGAACAATTTTTCCCCATGGAATTTGTTCGTAAAACATTACTATGAACAAAGAGAACTAACTGAATTTCTTAAACAAGGCAAAAGGCATAAATTTTAAGAAAAAAGATGAACATGATTGATTATATTAAGATGTTAAGATGTCTAGTGAGAAAAGAGCATTAAAACCAAGAAAGAAAGAAAATTAGGCAGCAGATGGGGTTTCTGTCTGCAACACACTCAAAGAAGAAATGATTATTAAACAGAAGGCAAAGGGAATTTTAAAAAATTAAAATCAAAGTGACAACTCAACACAAAAGTAGTGAAAGAGATGAACAAAGCCACTCAATGGCCTTGGAACATGAAGGCTTGGGCATTCTCTGTGCTCAGGGAATGCACAGACCAGCCTTGGTATGAAGCTCTGTCCTCTTCTCAGGTAGCCATAGCAGAAGGCATGGGAAACAGATAGAGCCAAGGGGATCAGGACAAAAAGGAATGGGAGTAATTCATCCAGTCTCTTTGGAGAACAATTTAGCAGTGTTCAGTAAAGTGGAAGGTGTAAGAATTTCAGGACACTGTAATTTCCTGGGTGCCAGGAGACATGGAGGCAATACTTGGTGTATTACTGTTTGTAATAAGAACACATTGAGAGTCCACACTTCCATTAAGTAAATGCTGGTAGGTTCACACAGTATAAAACTATACATAGAAGTGGAAAATGAACTAGAATCCTTCCCACTGACATAGATGACTCACAAACACGGGCAGAGATAAGGCTAAGTACAAAGAGCAGAAGTGCCATTATGTGCAATCTGAGAACATGCCAAAATTCACAGTGTGGGATTCCTCCTCACCTGCAACAAGCAGGCAGGTCTCTAGGATCAGATACCAGGAAGAGATTGTCTGATCCTGTACAGTTCCAAATTACCCAGAGATAGCTCAGATTTCATAGGCATCAGACCCCATGACTTTCTCTGCCCAACATCTTAGATCTCAGTCTCAAGTCCCAGGTTGTTTGACCTGCTGGCTATAAACTGAGCTTTCTACAACCTACTTGCTGGGCTCAATTTACTAGAGGAACTCAAAACTAATCTGTAGCATTTGATTACTGAGGGTATAACAAAAGCTACATAGGAGATCTTAGGGTGGGAAGTATGGGAAGGGCTGCAAAGTGCCATGGGTTTGTGTCATCTAGAGACCCTTACAAGTTCCATGATTTGGAAGCTTGGGCTTGATAGAGAAAGTAGGTTACTGGGTTGTGTCCTTAGGGACTCTGCTTTTCTGCATTCCCCTTTCATTGCTTCTTGTCTATCACTGAGAGGAAGTCCCCCACCCTGGTGGCTATGATGTTCTACCTCACAACAGGTTCAGATTCACAGAGCCAAGTAACCATGGACAGAACCTCTGAAAACCATAAACCCAAGTAAAACCATCCTCACCACTGTTTCTAATGGTGGTTTTTGCAATGGGGAAGCACACGCATACTCAAATGTTGATTGAAAGATGGTAAGCATCCTACCCAAAAAACCTTTGACCCATAAGTTACCCAATCTACAAGATGTACAGGGATAAAGATGGAACAGTGACAGAGGGAAGGACCAATCAATGACTGGCACAAGTTGAGACCCACCCCATGGGAGAGAGCCAACGCCTACACTACTAATGATACTCTGACATGTTTGCAGACAGGAGCCTAGCATAACGGTCCTATGAGAGGCTCCACCCAGCAGCAGATCAAACAGATGCTGAGACCGCATTCAAACATTAGGCAGACTGGACCTAGACACAGCACACATATGCAGATGATTGGCAGCTCGGTCTTCAGGTGAATATCCTAACAAGTGGAGAGGGACTGCCTTTTGACATGGACTCTGTTGCCAGTTTGTGGATCACTGCCCCCTAGTGGGGTTGCAATGCCTGGCCTCAATGGAAGAAGTTGCTTTTAGGCTTGATCTTATTTGATGAACTGGAGAAGGTTGGTATGGGGAGGTATGACTCCCCTTTTCTGAGGAGAAGAGTGGGGAAAGGGAAAGAGGGTGGGAGGATGGGACTGGGAGGAGAGGAGGTGGGGCCACAATTGGACAGTAAAATGAATTAATAAGTAAAAAAAGAAAAAAAAGAGAAAAAAAGAAAGAAAGATGATAACCGGTTAAAAAGAAATCAGGAAAGACTAGAATATCTCACGTTAGCCAGAGTTGGGGGCAGTTATCATCAAAGGCCTGACCATAAAAAGGAGGGAGCTATATTATCAAGGCCCAGCCAAAGGTATTGTAAGAGGCAGATAGTCCTCCATAGAGCAGGGTCTGTAGCCAAAACTTGCTGGGGTCAGGGGGGAGGGAGAAGAATGGGCAGCAGGAGACAAACATGCTGCCCACTGCTTTCATCCTTTCTCCTACTAGTGTCTCATATGGGGCAAACAGCCAGATGCCAGAGAGAAGGGACCCTAGGACATGCAGTATTCAGGATCAGCCCTGAACATCACAGAGATGCTCGGGTGCAGGTAATGCGATGGGGAGGCAACAAATAACTAGTCCACCTGTTTGTTTCTGACTCTCCATGGTACATCAATCGAAACAACAATGAAGTTGCTAACGCAGTTAACACAGCTTGCTGCTTTATATGTACATTTGTTTTCTCTGATTTCAATTACCTATGGCCTAAAAACACTACACAGAAAATTCCAGAAAAAAACTACCATACATTAAAAATAGTATATTATACCATATTTATAACAATGCTCTATTTTGTTTTTAGTTCTTGCCAACCTCTCACTGTGCTAACTTTACAAATCAAACTATTATGTAAACACAAATGTATAAGGAAAAGCGTAGTGGGCATATGTGCCTTAGAGCCACCTGTGATTTCAGCTCTCTCCGGGGGCCTTGGTGGATGTCTTCCATATATGTAGAACACTACTTCATGGTATTACAATGGCTCTGGCTTTGATTTTATAAACATTATATATGTGTATATATACACACACACACACACACACACACACACACACACACACACACACACCATGCTCAATGATTACAACGATTCATTTTGTAATCACTGACTATTGAGGAAACACCTTTTACTGTGCAAAATTCTTCTTAGAAAACTTGTGGGACTCTGTCATAACTCTCTAGGTCTCTACTGAACCACTCTCGATATTACAGATTTTCCCTGAATAAACACCAAGGTAGCATTAAAAAGATGAAAGAAAAATATTAATTAAATTCCAGATGATAAATGTTTAGAGACAGTCTTCCCTGGGATTTTATGGTCATGACCTAAATCTTTAGGTTTTCTTCACCAACACAAAATTAAATAAAACAAACAAACAAACAAACAAAAAACTCTGGAGGCAGCCAACTGGGCACTGGAGACTTCATCTGGAACAGCTGGGAGAGGGACTCCTTGACATGAAGAGTCAGCTTCCATGGAGTGCTTCACACCAAGCCAAGGTGCCCGCCACCTGGCAGAGGTTTGGTCTATTCCTGACCTCATAGCCAGGAGATGCCATTGGTGGGACCACCACCCCTCCAGTGTTTGCTATTCATGGTGGTACCATCCTGAGAAATCTTGTAGAGAGTGCTGGGGACAGTCTGAGGATAGCAAGGTTTGTGTTCAGACACCAGGAGTGAGGCTGAGAACTAGTTGGCTGCACCTGGGTGTCAGGAGGAGGTTTGCTAGGCTTTCACCAGAAGGGAAACTGAACAGACTATTGGAGTGGGGTCATGTTGGTCCTTAGTGTGTCCCATGTGTGCATATTCGAGCATGTGTGCATGCATCTGTGTTTGTGCGTATGTATGCATTCCTGTGTGTGCATGTGTTTGTGTATGTGTGCACATGTGCATGGATGTTGTTTTACATGCTGTGGCATGAGATGGGTGTGTCTGGCTCTGCAGAGATTTCAGAACTCTTGATGTCCAGGCATAAAGGTCTGTTGTCCATGTCTATGAGAGAGAAGGCACTTCACCCCTCACCACAGAGCCCAGGGAAGGGGTTAAGGGTGCAATTACTGTTAAGGTGGGAGAAGGGGACTTCATGACCCTTGGAATAAGGCCAGGTGAAGCAAAGCTGATACAAGGCAGCAGCATGCCATCCATGTGGAGCCTGACACAGAGGCAGGGAATCCTGCAGGATCAAGTTCCTTTATGGGAGGCAGGAGAGTCCTCCTGAGGTCATGACCTGAAGCTTAGGAGTGGTGACTAGGGCCCAAGAGCAGTGACTGGAAATAATGACTGAGATGTGAGCTGTGAGTGGTGACCTGTGACCTATTGCCTGTGACCCATAGACAGAGTTCCATGACAAAGACCTGAGGCGGAAGAGCAAGGGCACAAAAGGATGAGAATAGGCAGGTGAATAACATCTGCCAAAAAATACAAAAATGTATCTACTGAGCCAGTCTTTAGTGGCGCAATCCTTTAATCCCAGGACTGGGGAGGCAGAGGCAGGCAGATCTCTGTGAGTTCAAGGCCAGCCTGGTCTACAGAGTGAATTCCAGGGCTGTTAAACAGAGAAATCCTGTCTTGAAAAACCAAAACAAACAAACAAACAAAAAAACCCAAACCTAAAACAAAATGTATTTATTAACCACATCAGAGACCTGAGAAGGGTAAATATATATGAATAAACAGGAAGTACAGAGCATGCAGCTTCCAAAACTAAACAACTGGTTGCTTGGACAGTCCCCAATTTCTCTCTATAATGTTGAAGCATCTATCTTCAGTCTTTTGTCCCAGTATCTCTGACAGACATTAATTGTAAAGCAGGAATTATGAAGGACTTGCCCACCCTGTCTTGGCAGAGCTAGGCTGTCAACTTACCTGCTTCCAAGTTTTGTCCATTTCAGATAGCATTCTGTCTATAGTTTAAGCAAGGGCTTTCTCTTGCCCAGTGGCTAGCTTGCAACTAATGAAGTCATCTCCAAATGTTATAGTCTCACAGTTAATTTTTAAGTTGTTTAGGAATTAAAAGGAGGTTCTAGATATAGGAAGATGTTTTTAAGTTGGTAATGCAAGTTAGGATGGAAACTGAGTTAGGTATAAAACTTTAAATTCATCAAGATAGATAGATAATAGAATATTATTATTACTTGCTAAATACTTATGGACTGGACATTGGGAGTATAGGTTATACCTTATAATTTTCATAATTGTTGCCTAATTTTTGTTATTGTTTTGTATTGTATTTATTGTTATAAGAAAAAGAGCCTTTTATTGGAGTAAAAGGGGGAGGAGATGTTGGGAGGAAAAAAGATTCACCTTAAATAAAAAATTTATTGTTAAAAATGTATTTATTAAATTTTAGGAAGAAAGTATGTCAGCAGAAATTATGATACAATTTGCTGTGTTAATATTTACATTTGAAAACATTTAGTTCCAGGCAAAACAGTACATTTAAAAGATCATTAATAAATTATGACTTAGTTGTCAATAAAATAGAAGTTTTGAGAAAGAATACAAATGAAAGAAACTAATTCAGCTCATTTAAATGCACTGTGGCGTTAGTGAGTACTGTGGCCTGAAATTCTTTTTCTTCCCCCAAAATCCCTGTTTTGAAAATGTTCCTGTCAGGGTAATGTCATCAGGAGATGGGCTCTTTGAGAGAGCAGGTCAAGGGGGGAATGCAGCTCCTGTAGGATTAGAGGACCAACTACTCTTCCCCTCTCTCCCTGGTGTGTGAAGGCAAAAATGGGAAGTCAGCCTTTGAAGAGCAGGAAAAGAGCCTTTGTCATAGCCTGACCATGCTCTCTCTCACACCAGGGACTTTGAGCTCCCATTATGATGACAATGAGGGGAAAGAAGGTTGGGACTGAGGAGGTGGCTCCATGCTTGTTGTGTTCAGATCCCTACATGCAGGAACAGCAGTGGGTGTCAGCAACCTCAGGGCTGGAAGGGACACACAGGGACAGGTGAATCCCCAGGGCTCACTGGACAACCAGTCTAACTGGAACAGTAAGCCCCAGGTTCAGTGGGAGACCCTGTCTCAAAACATACAGTAGACAGTGTCAGAGGAAGACACCAGATGCTAACGTCTGGCACATGCACAGGCATGCGCATGGGAAAAGGCACCTGCACACATGCACATACCATATATACAAACATGGCTGTTCTTTCTTTAAATAAAGAGAAACAACGCTCTGCTGTTTAAGCTATTCACTGTAAGCATTTTGATGCAGCAGCTGCCCACACTGACCAAGTCGGGTGTGTTGTTCCTATTATTAAGATCATCCCTAAAGCCCCTCGTCTTCTGATGGCAGGGCCTGTACCATTCTGTCCTTCATGCGGTACATATGCACCCACAAATAACAAGACACCGCCACCTGCACATCCTGAGCAATAGTGAAGGTTCACACCTGATATTTCTGAGTGCAGCACGGAGACAGACATTCAAACCCTGCAGGTACGTCTCCCTCTCTCGTCCTGCTGGAAAAGCCAGGAAGGTGTTGGAAACAAGGTATTATTTTATCAGCTGTTTTAATTCTGAGAGAAGGAAATCTTTTATTTCCATTAGCAATCCCCTTTCCCATGAGGGTGAAGGTGTTCATAAAATGTCTCAGCTGTTCCAAGCTAATTAGCCCCTGGCTAAAATAACAACAATCTGCCAAGGCGTTTCCTCGGTTTTCACGTGGGATGATTTGCAAGGAAATTTTTAAATGAAACAAAGTCTTTGCAGCTGAGAATACCACAGAGCGTGTATGAGGAGGCCAGTCAGGATCTCGCCTGTGTATTAAAGCGCTCTCAATACCACAACCTGCTCTAGCCTGCGAGCCAGCACTGAGCAGGTGTACTCAGCCCCAGTCTGTAGCACTACAGGACACTGGTTTTTAACTTGCACTGCCTTCGATTACTGTGTGCCACGTTCCCACTGCCAAATAATCCCCCAGGGACACCCAGAGGCGCAACGTGTTTGCTCTCAAAACAACCCTGACTGTACCTGTTTTGCTTAGGAATTGAAGGCCAATTAGGTTTGGGCATGACTGCAAGAAAATGTCAGTATTGAAGAACTCAATTAGTTAGCCCTGTAAGCCCATGGTTTTCAGGGTGCGATCTCTCTAGCTTTCAGAATCAGGCAAAGCAGTTAATTACTGCCCCTTCGTTAGTTATTGATTTCATTTTCACCAAGAGGAGCAGAGATTCATTGTGTAATTGGGCAGTGCTCTGTTAATTCAGTGTTTGTGTGTCCCACCTCCTTTAATTCCAGGGTGGGAACTCTGGACAGCTGGGCTGACATGGTGTCCTCCAAAGTCTGATGCACTTCTGCAAGAGGTGGCTTTTCAGCCTCTGGTGATGCCCCAGTATCTATCCTCTACTGGAACAGGAGAGCAAGGCCCCATGAGAAGAGCTCTGGGGAAGACAGGGAACCAGGAGGAACACCTAGAGGTGGCAGAATTTGGGTGGGGCCTTTAGAGAAGAGAATGGGTATGGACCCCCCTAGATGATTCCATTTGAACAGAGAGGTCAGGCAGGTAGAGAAACTATGGGAAAGGGAGCACTTAGATCACAGCATTTCCTCTCAGCCAGTGACATTTATAGGTCCACACCCATAAGACTGACATGGAGGTCAAAGGAAGAAACGTTTATTTGGGGAGCAAAGATTCTTATATTCTAGGTAAACTGAAAGAAGACCTGAATAGCACATCCCATAATTCAAATGCTAGAGACATATCTTACAGGGGATTTATACAGTAGTTATACTCAGAGGAAGTTCACTAGCTGGGGAGATATCCTAAATTCGAGCCCCTTCCTATTGGTTATCAAAATACTATTCCCAACCAAAGAGATTGCCGGTCACAGATATTGACTTCAGCTGTTTGTCTAAGTCTACCGGAACATTTTGTAGCTTAACCCTCAGTAGGTGTGAGTACAAAAGCCTCTTGAAACATCCTGAACCTACTTTAGGAGGCCCCCATCTTCAGTCTCCATTGAGTCATTTTTCTTTCACACAGGCTTCCAAGCTCTTGGTCAAGTATGTCTGGGGCTCTAACTCACCTGCCCACTAGGTGAACCTCTACACTCTAGGCAGAACTTGACATCTGGGCCCACTCTTGCCTGTTGTCAACAGTGGACCTGCTCCAGCAAAAGCTGGCTTCAGTCTCTTCCCAGTCACAGTCTATGAAGGGTGGCCAGCCACTGTGGGTTTGCTCTGCACTCTTCTGTGTCTCTTTCTCTGTAGAACAGCTCCCCAGTAGACCTCCTGCTTTGCCAGGACTGGACATTGGCTTAGCTTTCTGCTCCCTGGTCCCCAGATCAGGAAGGGTATTCACTTACTGACCTCATCTGCCTAGGTACCCACTCCTGGGCTAGTCAGTCGTGTCCAAGCAACAGGTGGGTAGGAGAAGCATCTGAACCTGGGTGACTTTAGAGCCCAGCACTGAACAAGCACAACTCAGCACTCTCTAGTCTCATTTCTATGTGACTCTGACAGGAGACAAGGAGACAGCACGGTAGCCACTCCCTCTCCCCAGGAACTGGTTTCTTGGCCAGCCCTGTATAAAGTACCTGTGGACAGGGAGCTCCCTCATTTGGCTTTATGACTCAGGGGCATTTGCTTTTGAATGCTTCCTCACTGCTCAGGACTTGACTTCCTCATCTGTGAGTCTGGGAGTATCTCAGACTTCCAAGGACAATCCCTGCAGTATCAAGATGCTCATTACTGGGGGAGGGGTCTGGATCACAGAGGGCCTAAGCCACCAGGGGAAACTGTGACCATTCATTTTCCTGTCTCTATGATTGACTGTCACACTGATTTCAGTCAACTCAGAAACTCGTCCATAAACGCATCCCAGAAAGCAGACAGTAACTCAATTATTCAGCTGTAGACATTATGAAGTGCTTCAAGGAAGTGGAGATGATTATTCCTGTATTTAAGTTCCTGTTGAGTGGCAACAAAGTTTTAATTGCTTTAAAGTAGGCCTTGGAGTCTCTCATTAGCAATTACATCAGCAACTGATAACTGTTCGTAAGAGAGAAACTCTATAGTTCAAATTAATCTCTTGATAGCCAAAAATAGAAAGAAAATCCCACTC
This sequence comes from Lophiomys imhausi, assembly GCA_907164525.1. NCBI lineage: Eukaryota > Metazoa > Chordata > Mammalia > Rodentia > Muridae > Lophiomys > Lophiomys imhausi. The sequence continues at coordinate 3,036,317 of CAJQZJ010032551.1, forward strand.
TGCTATTTAGATGATTGAGGAATATTTAAGATTCAGGAAAATAACAGGGCTTATTTCAAACACTATTTTGGGAAGAAAATGCAATCTTAGCCCTTGAAGAAAAATTTGCAAGTGAAGACTTGTTACATTAGTAAATTCCAACATACAGTCACCTGCAGATCTATCTTGCAGCTAGTTTAGGAGAAGTGACCTCCTCAGGAGGCGGAGCCCTTGAGTCTCCAAGTCCTGTGAGGTAATGTCTATTTCATGGAGGAGGCACTGTCCTTTTTCCACCATGTCAAAATGACAATCCTTCACATGACAACAGAATGGCACACAGGGAGAAGGGACACATTGCCTTTTCCAAGGAGTCTGTCAAAACTCAGAACACCTTATACTGGAACCACAGGGCTCTGACATTATATTGTGAAGTACAAACTTCAGTCAGTGGTTATTTATCTCACAGGCAGAATCCATAACACACTGGAATCTTGTCATGGGGAACACATCCATCAGAAAGAATAGGAAAAGAGCATGCCCAATATGGAGTATGTGGAAACATAGTTTGTTAGTTTTCAGGTAATTTTTTTTTTAAGAAACTGAACACGTGCAAGTATGAACACATTTATTTTAAAGTTCAAAAGGGAATTGGCTCCTTGTTAGGTTTACTTTGTTCCAACCACTCACATGCAGCGTACAGTAGCTGAGCAATTATCTCCTGCCTGCCTGGGAATCCCTGCTCCACCTTTGAACGCTATATAATTCTGGGATTTAATGTCACATGCCTCAGGGTCGTCATCTGTTAAATGAGGGCAATAATGCTTGTTTCTTTATAGCATAGTTTCAAGGGTAATATTAGTTCAGAAGTGTGCTTCCAGCAATGCCTGGTACATAGCAAGGTTCAATAAACATTACCTATAATTACTGCAAACTGTTAATCACCTGAGTGCCGGAGTCTAAAAACAGAGGCATGTGAGAACAAATTCAGCGGAGCTCCTTTAGGTCTTATGTCTAATGCTCAAGTCAATCAGTACTATTGATTATTAGACAGTGGCATGGCTCAGGTGTTCCCACCAAAAAAAAACATGCTGAGATGTGATCCCTCTTGGGAGGTATTCAGATGCGTGACCTTCAAGAGGCAATTGGTGGTCATGAATAGCTTAATCATGCACAGATTGGTTAATGGGTTAATAGCCCATCTCCGGAGCAGATTGTTACAATTTGGTCTCTCTTTGGTGGTAGAACATACCTTGTCATGTTCTCGTGGAATCCCTAGCCTCCAGAGTTTTGAGACAATTAACTCCTAGTCTTTATCAATTACCCAGTCTTGGGTATTTTATATAGCAACAGAAAATAGACTAAAACCACATCTGTCCAAAAATGTTCTTGTTTGGCCTGACTACTATCTCATATTCTTTCTCTCATTTTGATCAAATGATCAAATGAGTTTCAGATGTCTTCCCACTTTTCATTATTCTACTATGTTTTCTGTCTCTTGAATGCTCTGTCTCCTGGTGACTTGTTTTACCCCTGAGAAGGTTAAAGATAAGCAAAAGTAGTTTGATTAAAGTCTAGGAAGATTAAGAATGAAGTTAAAAAGAATGAAGAGGCACTTGTGGAAATAGCGACAGCACAAAAAAAAAAAAAAAAAAGGCATTTAAGAGATCTTATTAGCCTTTGCCTCCAGAGTGCTTGGAAAATGCCTATCACCAGAAGTAACATTCCCAGTCTATTTAATTGGTAGTCTCACACTCCTTGAAGATATCAGCATGCCTCTTTCCTCATTCTTCCTGACTGGATAGTTTCCTTCAATGACCCCCAGGGCCAAAGCAGATAGCAGTTCATTGTGGGAAACAGGGAGCAGGTTATTAAGGATCATGGTGGTGGTGATGGTGGTGGTGGTGTGTGTGTGTGTGTGTGGTGGTGGTAGTGGTGGTGGTGGTGGTGGTGGTGGTGGTGGTGGTGGTGGTGTGTGTGTGTGTATGTATGTACCTAGGTTAGAGGTTAATGTTGGGTATCTTTCCCCATACTCTCCACCTTATTTTTGAGAGAGGGTCTTTGACTGACCTGGAGTTTGTTAATTCAGCTAAACTAACCAGAATCATCCTCTTGTCTCATCTCCCCAGAGCTGGGATTACAGGCGTGTACTACCACACCAAGCCAAGAAATGTGTTTTAGGAGACTGAATTCAGGTCTTGATGAATGACAAACTTGTTACTAATTGAGTGATCTCCCAAGCCCAAGCATAGAAGGAAATTCAGGGCCGGGAGGCCAGTGTTTGAGAGTGGGAACAGGCTGCAGGACAGACGAGAAGGGAGGGCAGCTGGTGGCTGCTTCACGTCAGAATTGCTTCCCTCCCCATCTCCCCACAGCACAGAACAAAAAGGAACCCAGGACCAGGAAGGGGGCTGGCACCTGAGCCTTGTGAGATGTCTGTGAGGAGAGGTGACATAGGTTAGGCAGGAACCTAGAGTCCCCATGTTTTTATTGCAACCTTCAAACGATGTCCCCTAGTTAAATCCATGGCTGACAGATAACCCTGGCACTTCATTGTTGGGGCCAGGTCAAGAGGCCTCAGAATGCTTCTCCTCCTTGCCTCCCGGTCTCCAGTTTTGACAGTTTCTTTATATCTCTGAAGTGGAGGATATGCTCTAAGCCCCACAGTGGATGCCTGAAAGCCACAGATATAACGGTCCTGGTTCTCTCAGTTGCCAGCATCAACTACTCTTGCTCTTGGGGCCACTGTTGAGTGAAATGGTGGTTGTTTGAACTGTGGTCCCTCAACGGTTGATCCTGCAACCCAGGTGGTCTAAGTGACTGATGAGCAGGCAGAGCACACAGCACGGATACACCAGACAGAAGCATGACTCGTGTTCCCAGCCGGACAGTGGGACGGTATGAAATTTCATCAGGCTATGCGTTAATGGCATACCACTCAAAACTTTTCAGTTGTTTACTTTAGTTGGTATTTAATATTTTTGGACCAGCGTTGACTGTGGGTAACTAAAATCTCAGAAAACAAAAGGATGGTGGAGCAACATTTATTGAATTGACTCCTATGCTCCTCATACAGAGGACCTGGATTCCATTCCCAGCTTCCACGTGGCCGTTCACAACTGTCTGTAACTCCAGTTCCATGGGATCTTATGCCCTCATTTGGCCTTTGTGGACTTCTGTATACACATGGTGCCCATAAACTCATGCAAGCTCACAGGTATACAAATAAAATAAAATAATTAAAATTAAACTTAATCCTATATGTACATGTTGAAGGAAGTTGGTGGTGGGTTCCTTGGTGGGGGACAGGTAAGGACTAGATGAAGCATGTGAGTGGGACCCCCCCCATGACAGTACTAGTGGCTAGAGGCCTATATATAAATGAAGACCTGAACTAGCATGCTTGCTCTGTTTCATCATGCGACACCCTCTGACTTCCAGAGATCAAACGCTGCACTTCTGGGCATCCCAGTCTTTAGAATCATGAGCAAAATAAGCTTCTTCTATACTTTATAAGTTCCTGGGTCTCAAGAATTTTGTTACAGCAACAGGAAGCATACTAATGCAAGTCTCATGGGTACACAAAGCTTGGAGCTATTTACTACAATATTCTCATTGTGTGCATGTTGAACTTGTTCATCAATTCTCAGGGTCATGTGTATGTTCATTGATTCTTAGATATGCCAGCACGTGCACAGGATAAAGGGCCGCTGAAGGCATCCTAGACATGTGAACAGCAAAGCTTCCTCAGCTATCCATGGGCTTCCCAAAGTTCTTCAGGAGCTACTATGTCTCTGTCCTCTAGCAGGTGGATTATGTTGGGGCAGAAGATGGACCAAATCAGGCATGGAAGCCAGAAATCAAGACCTACCACCAGTTGTGAGAATTGTAGCTCTGTGCCTGCACATTATGGGCCCCCGTCTTTCCCTCTAGAATGAAAATAAAGAAGTTCACCCCATTAACCTCGCTGAGGCCAGAAAAGAATAAGATGCATTAAAAGGGCTATGCATGCAAGCTCACAAGGAGCCAAAAAAAAAAAAAAATCACACTATCAGGTCTCATCCTGCCCCTAAGTAGCCTCTGCCATGATACGCTACATCCCATGCTACAGTCTCTCTCCCATGGCCTTTCTCAATTGGACTACTCTCACTGTTGCCTTGATCTAACAAAGCCACACACAATAATTTTATTCAGCTCTTCCATGATTACATTATTCCGGGGAAGTTCCTGTAACTGGTTGCCTACTGATTGCTGAATCATATCAGTGCCTAAAGAAACTTCTGAATTCATGCGTCTCTTTCTCCCCTCCTTCCTCCCTCCCTCCCCAGTTCATCCCCCCACCCTCCCTCTCTCCTTTGGATTCGGTGATTTCCTTCACTCACAGTCTTGTACAAAGGCTTTGGGAGCTGGTCACAAGGGCTTTGCGAGCTTTCTTACGGCATTACTCAAACACAGCAACTGCACTGGTTTTGCTCACACAGTTTGCCCCTGGGAAGTCGTTCATGCTTTCCTTTGCCCTTCTGCCATTGCCTTCCTGCCTGTCCCATCTTTCCCCATCCTTGCACATTTTCTCCTATGGCATATTTACCTCTCCACATCCCATTCACCTTTCAGTACAATTCTAATTCCAAGCTCTGAAAACAATGAAATGCCTTCAAAATCACCTCTCCTTTCCAGGTGTGGGCCCAGACTGCTCCCACAGGCTGCTTGCTCAATCACAGACATTTTCAACAGAGTCTGCCTTCAAGCCCCTTATTCCGACATTAGAATAACTTGGGGTACTTTTGAGTGTATACATGAGATCTGGGCCAAGTCCTGACAATCCCCTGCTGCAGACAACCTGCAACATGAAATAAGAGGCTGTGTGTTCCTGTGAAGGGACACTGATTTCACCTGTTTTGCCCATAGTGTGCCTGTGCACATTCTTCCCTCCACCCCAGACTGCTCCCTAAGGAGCTGATTTGACTTCTTTGTGTTAGGGTGGCTACAAAATTCTTGTTAGGAGAGGAATTAGGGGAACAATCTGGGTGGATGGTGTGTGGGGGCAGGACGCTGGGAAGGCTGTCTCATCTTGAAGGTTCCCTTTAGGGTACATTACATTAGACCTTAAAAAGTCTGTGGTCATTTTAAATAATGAGATCGCAGCTCATGGTGATTAAGAGTGTCTTTTACCTTTCCAAAAATGACCCCTATACTTCATACATAGCCTAAAAAGCACCTAGTAATCCTTGCTCCTCAAAATTAGGGTACACTTACTTCTTCACAAACAGTTCTGCTTAACTTCACATAAAGGTTCAAAAGGCTGGACTAACTACATTGTTTCATTTTTGTGTGATTCATAGTGCAGAACTTTCTAGAACATTCTAGAAAGGACCAGTTCCTCTGCCTTTCTCAGTGTTCACGGTGAAGCAGGATCCTGGTTTCATAGGACTTTTTGAAATTTCAGGTGTGATTAGAGGTGGGGTAGGTGCGTGTGGCAAAACATCTGGGCCCACATAATCACAGCATCTGCAGCTGTTCTTGTTAGAGACTGTTCAGCAACAGAACCCATATGTTCCTCTCGGGTTTTCCCACTTTCTCAGCTACTGCCAGCCCTTGACTTGTAGCTGCCCCTTCTACCACCCAGTCATGCCTAAACTTTGTATCACATTTATCCTGTGGGGGAGGTGTGTGCCCCACTGCACGTGCACTGGAGATTGGAAGACAATTGTAGGAATCTCTTCTTCTGCCACGTGGGTCACAGGTCTTCACCTGCTGAGACATCCCAGCATCCCCATACCTAAAATGTTGCCCACCCAGCAAAATAATGGATATCACTCTTGAGTCAGAGGGAGATATTGAACATACCATAACCCAATACTTTCACTTTGTTATGGCAAATGGAAGACACCACACAGCCAGACTCCATTGCACTGGTCTCTTTCCCTAGGACATCCAGAAGCCACTGTCTGTGTCTTTAGTGGCTGTGCATCCAGTGCCGGACACAGGCACAGAGAGGTGCTCCAAACATTTTGCTTAGTGAAGAAATTAATACTTCTTGCTGAAAAGGTATTTTTACTAACTGCAGAACAGTCCCAGAGTGCTTCCTGTCCCATGCCTCTTAGCTGTCAGCCTAAGAGATCCTGCTGTCATTCAGCTGATGGTCACACAAATGATGGGCAGGGCGGGAACTCAGCAAGTGACCAGCATCTTCCATGGGCAGTCTTGGTGACAGAGCCCAGGCAGACAGGGTCAGAATGAAACTGAGTTGCTAGACAATGTGTGTGGTGTATGGGGGAAGCATCTGCCACACAGTGTCAGAAGCCATGTGTTGAGGGATGCGAGACAGCAAGAAACATTGGTTTGTTTCCTCCCCTTCAACAGAGTAGAAGCTTTCAATGCAAGGAGGCGAGGGCCTAAGGGGTAGGCTGCCCTGGTGTAGTTTGTAGGTAGGGTGGTGCTGAGGAACAACCAGGTCACCCTGTAACCTTGAGGTGGGGGCGTGCTCTGTGCTGGGTTTGTAGAAGCTCATATAGGAAAAAGGTGTGTTAATAGCAGGGAGTGCCAGGGCTTTATCTGGCTTGTTTTCTGGAATGTTTTGCATCTTCTCTAGAAGGAGAAGGAGACTTAGGGTAGCTTTCTATATGGAAGAAGGCGGTAAATACAACATTACATGAACACACTGATCCTAAGCAGTGAGTGGTCCTTTACCCCTGCTTCTTCTATGTCTGGCTTCTCAGGTCCCACTTGTGAGAACGGTGTATGTGTGTGCTCCTGATGTCCATCTCCATGCTCCAGCTACATGGGGCTCAAGGCACAGAAAGACAATCCGACTAGGCTGCCCTCACAGGCCACTCCTTGAGAGCTCTGCCCACCAATTTTGCTAATAGAATGACATCACTATACATATTTCATAAACATACACTATACATATGCCACAAAAATATTTTTACCTCAACATCTGAACTGTCTGGACTGGGTGTGAACTCAGTAGGCTCTTCAGTGGATTGTCCAGTCAATACAACTGTTTTCAAGGTCAGCTAATACAGCCAAAGCCACAAGCATTTGCCAGTGTGTATGCCAGACAAAACATGGTATCTTCACCATGTAGAGGAAAGTAGATGCCAATAACATCTCAGGGCAGGAAGCAGCCAGTCAAGAGAGATGCAATTCAGGAGCACAGGATACCTTCCTCTTTAAGGAGAGGAAGCCTTCTGGGGCTAAGTGATCTTTCAGGGTCAGAAAAAGCTCAGTATTTCTACATGTTCCTTTACACGGAGCTTGTGGTTACTAGTATACATGGGGCAGCAAGAACATGGAACACTTTTCATCTCTGACTACATCCCATCTGCCAGAGGGCTGCATCAGCATCTCTTTTAGAAACCCAGGGGTGAGATTTCTTGAGGTGTGTAAAGGCGGGCTATGCCTGCACAGAAGCTCTATGTAGATTCCCACTTCTGAAAAACGGAACGGGCAATCTTAGAAGAGGTGTGGATGTGAGGGGCGTGTGTGCCAATAAGTGTAGGGTAAAATTGTTTACGTGTGTAGCTGTGAGTGTGTGTGCACATGCATATGTGTGTGTGCTATGTGTAAGTGTGTGCCATTTGAGGAGTGTTGGGGTAGTGTTAAGCATTCTAAATGTTAATTAATTGGTCCTGTTTGCTGTCTGTTACTTACATTGACTCTGATTGGTTAAATAAAATGCCGAGGCCTGAGATTAGGCAAAGACAGAGAAGGTGGGACTTCCTGAGATTAGAACAGGAAGACTGTGCTTTAGACAGAGGATTGATTCATTCCAGTCAGCAGCAGGAAGAAGAAGAATTCCAGCCAGGAGCAGCAGGAAAGATGCACACACCATGGGTTAGAAAAAAGAACCTCACTCCACATGGCCAGGAACATTGGCAAATCATGGAGAATGGCAGTCCAAGGGAATGTTTGTATATATGGGGTTATATTTGGGTAATAGAATTGGGAGCTAGCTTAGATGGGCTAGGATTTCACAATTCAGGTCAAGGCTTTTTAAAATCCACATGGTGTCTGTGTGTGTTCATTTATAATGGCAGGTTAAGGATTAGCCGCCGAACCAATTAACAATAATCTAATACTGGCTAAACAATTTAATTAATTATTTCTACAAGTGGCACCCAACATAATTTAACAAATTTTTTTTTTCTACAGAGGAGTATATGTAGTGTGTGTGTGTTGGCAATGTTGATTGAGTATTTGATAAATTGGGGTACCTGGACTCTGGTGTTGCATACTGCCAGTCAGTGCTCAAGTTTTACCACAAAATGTTCACCATTCATTTATTAATAAACTGTTTTAATCTCCTAAGCATGAGTAAGAACATGATCAAGATTGAATGATGAGTTGATATTTTTCATGTCTCTAGGTTTTTAGGAAATTATTCCCCCACCTTTCTCAGAAACAAAAATGTCTTTAAGGTAAGAACACAATACAGTCAGAAACTCACTGGTTTCTTGGGAAACACTGATCTCCTCACTTGTGGATTAGCTTTCTTTAGATTATTTGGTTTAGGGTAGCTTGATAAATTAAATCAGGTACATGAAACAAGGTCTTCCAGTTTGTTTCAAATTAGAATCAGGTCACTAAAATAGGACTACAATGACTTTTTTGAAATTAGCAAGGAGTTTAGCAGGGATAAATACAGTATAGCACATGATTCATATTCCACTAATTAATTCTGATTTTTACAACTTAAAAATTTTATATTAATGTTAAATAGAAAATGTCACAGGTTTGTAATGGGTTTGGCTTCACAAAAACAATCCTTAAACACTATTTTTATAAGTAGCTTATTATTAAAGCTTATCATTTCTTCATCATCTTACCTTACAAAAGAATAGACAATATTTTTATCCAGGAAGATCCACAGACTTGATTTCTCAGTTGCACTGAGTCACCATGTCAAAAGTTTTGGAAAATCAGAAACCCAAAATCCTCATTTTTATGTTCTGTTTCCTGACTACTCAGAATGAAATGTCCCTTCATCAGGGGCAGGGCAGGGATTGTGGGGGGCTCAGACTCACAAAGGAGACTTGCTCATTGCTCAGATTTCTGGGGGCCCATGAGTTTCCTCCTGACCTTTTCCAGGCTATGGTCTTCTTCCTCCACAAAATGATTGCCTGGACAGTAGGATGTCACCATGCTCTCGTATATACAGATCCTGGAATCTCAGCCTGGCACAATGGTCCCCTAGGTTGTTGGTTCTGTTCTGTCCTCAACAAGGTGGCTAGAGAATAGAACATTTTGATGTGGCTTGTGGTATTATCTTTAAGAGACTATCAATGCTGAAGATAGATGCTCCAACATTGTAGAGAAAAACTGGGGACTGTCCAGGCAGCCAGTTGTCTGTCATTTCTTAGTTTTGGAAGTTGCTTGCTCTGCACTTACTGTTTATTCAGCTATATTTATCCTTCTCAAGTCTCTGATGTGGTTGCAGAATAGATAGTTATAGTCTCACAGTTAAGTTTTAAGTTGTTTAGTAATTAAAAGGATGTTCTAGGTCTAAGAAGATGTTATTAAGTTGGTAATGCAAGTTAGGATAGAAACTGAGTTAGGTATAGAACTTTAAACTCATTGAGAGAGATAGATAATAGAATATTATCAGTTACCAAATATGTATTGACTGGACATTGGGAATGTATGTTATACCTTATAATTTTCATAATTATTGCCTAACTGTTCTTATTGTTTTGTATTGTATGTATTGTTACAAGAAGCAGAGCCTTTTATTGGACTAAATTATTCCATGACAAAATCAAATTCAAACAATATCTCCTCACAAACCCACCCCTTTTATTGGACTAAAAGGGGGAGATGTTGGAGGGAAAAATAAAATAAAAAGGGGGGAGAGAATGAGACTATCAATATCTTTGAGAAAGTGTGTTTCTGCCTCCAGGGTTCTCTACTAATGCTTTAGAATGGTCAGGGGCAGGGTGAAACAGGGCAAGGCAGGGCAGGAGGCAGAAAGAGATTTAGGTGCTCCAGGGCCTCCCAACAAGCAAAGACCATATGAGGGACAAGAGTCTCAACATCTACATCTTATTCTGTATTCCAAGTTCTTTCCTCATCAGCCACAGAGATAGCCCTGGGCTCTTTCCCTGGCTGGCAGACTGTTTTGGTGTGGCCTCCTGGTACTACTCAGGGAACAGGGAGGGCAGTATCACAGGCAAGAGCATTTAGCCAACCCTCACTAAGTCAGTACTAGTCCATTCTAACACTACCAAAATCAAAGCTCTTTGACTGCCAAGCCAATTATATGGGATTTTACCAGCATCGACTGAGTTCATTAGCTACCAACAATGGATAATCTATACTGTAATATGGGGATGTAGATATGGAGTGTTACTAATCAGGTAAATGAGACCTCAAATGATCTATACAAAAGATCAATGAACCCACTTTAATTGCTGACCTAAATGGAAAGATCAAGGAAACCAATCAAGGTTTCCAGCCCCCTCCTCCCTAGGAATCAAGAGTATTCTTCAAAAGCTAAGCAGGGCTCCAATGAACATCTATGCAGATCAGTCCTGCTCAGAATGACCCCATTCCCCACTGCCCAGATTTATTCTAGGACCCAAGAGCTTTAATACTAGCAAAGCCACACTAGTCCCCTGAGGAGTCCCTGCTTCCTAGGAAGAAGTCATCCATCACAGCCTGTCGTAAATTTTCAACAGCAACATCATGTTAAAAATGACTGTGCCACTCATGAGAAAACTGGACAACATAATTAGATATATGTATCTCTTGGAGAAAGAAGTATCTGCAATTGTGAAGAGAAAGTAAAAAAAAAAATCTTAAGCCTATTTAAAGAGCACAAGTGTGTGTTAGCATGGAGGGGTCAGGAACCTGCTTTGGTGTTTGATGTATCCATGTTGTTCAGAAGACAGACCCAAGAAAGACTTGAAACAGTACAAGCTCTCCCAGTAAAGAGCCAGGCAAAGGGACAAAAAAGCAGCTGTCGTCTAAGTGCCAAGCTGAGGTACAAGGGCTCCAGGACTAAAACAAAAACAGGCAAGGGGGCTGCCCGAGCTCAACATCACACTGAAAGCAGAGGGAAGGCAGTACTGCAGGAAAGTTAGGGAGAGAGATGACTTAAACAGAGTGAACTGGGGTGGAAAATCCAGTTTGAAATGAGAGAAAATGGCAGTTGTGATACATGGATAAAAACGGTCCACAAAATGTGCCACGATTGTAAATAAATTGAATTGGGGGAGGGGGAAAAGCAAATACATACTTCAAGAAAACGTGTGTGGGGTGGGAGAGATGGTTCATTAGATAATAGCCTAAAAATGCACACTGCTCTTGCAGAGGGCCCAAGCTAGGTTCCCAGCACCCACATTGGGTGGCTGACAATTGCCTGTAATGTTAGCCACAGAGGATCTGACACCTTCTTTTGGATTCCATGGGTGCCTGCACTCATATGTACACATCCTCACACTGAAACATGTTTTAAAATAATAGTAGAAATAAATCCTTAAAAAAAACTTGTCTGCAATAAATAAAAATTCAAACACATACACCTAATGGGCACGTGGTATCAAGACACCCCTTAGTGAAACTAATAGACCTAATAATCAAAAAATGCTATTGAAATCATGCCCCAAAACTGTCATACCAGTGCTAGTGGAAAAGATTGGCAATGAATAAGTCAACTGATCAGACAGATGGAAGCAAGGTGGGCTTCGTTATGCTTCAGTAACAAATATCCCCAACAGAAAACAAAACCTTACTTCTCATTCACATTATACATCCACTCTGGGTAAGTTGCAGGACGCTCTGTTTCCTGTGGTGATCCAGCTGATGGGACAGCCACCATCTATAATTTTCAATTTCTATGGCAGAGGGAAAGAGCTCTGAAGACTCATCCCTCAGTCAAAATTTCAGAAGGGATACGTATAAACTTTCTCACATGCCCTCAGCAACCATGGGGAGCCAAGTAGTACAGCCTTCCACTGCATGGGAAGAGCTAGAAATTTTTAATTAATTAAAATTTATTTTTAAAATTAATTATTTTGTGTGTGTGTGCGCACGCGCAAGCACGCACATCCATTCACTTGAGCATAAGCATTGCACCATTTGCCTACAGGAGTCAATAGAGGTCAGTAGAGGCACAGAACCCCAGGAAGAGGAGTTACAGATGGTTGTGAGCCACCGTGTAGGTGCTGGGAACTGAATTCAGGTCCTCTGTGAGAGCAGCAAGTACTTTTTACCATTCAACCACCTCTCCAGCCTTAGCTTAAGAGTTTTAAATACCATTTATGGTCATAAAAGACCTAAAAGGGTGAAAAGCTGTTAGGAGGATTTTAGAATTTTCTTTATGTGAATATTCAAGGACAAAAGAGAATTTTATCTTCTACGGTAGAACTGCTGGGGAATCGGTTCTTAAGAATTGTAGATCTTCTAAACAGGATTCTGTATGCTTCATAGGCTCGAGAAAGTTGGCAGAAGCACTGCTTTGCAGTAATGACAGAACACTGGGTACTGAAAAATCCCAAGTAAAATTGAGCCCATTTATACTTCAGGTCACAGGGCAACCAACTAAATTCTAAGAGAAAGACAGAGCCTCCAAGGAGAAATATGAAAACTTGCCTGGGTCAAATAGAGTCAGACACCAGCTACAGTGGAAAAGATGGGCAATATGAAAGACCATACAGATAAGTGACCAGACAGATGGAAGCAAGAAGGACCAGTCTAGTGGAAATGCCTGGCTTAGGGAAGAGTTGCCTATCAGAAGAAGTGGCTCATACATATAATTCTAGCAGTCAAAAGGTTGAGGCAGGAGGATCACCAAGAGTTCAAGGCCACCTTAGGCTACATGATGAGACTCTCTTGAAAAAAGAAAAAAAAAACAGTCATAGAAGTTAAAAATTGTTTAATACATAGAACCATCAACATAGCCAAAGGAAAGCAACCGAAGGATAGGTTAGGGGATGCAAGGTTGGCTCGCCACTGAGAAATCAATTTTTATCACCATGTTATCAGACTACAAAAGTTAAGAGTATAAGATCAAAGAGGAAAAGAAGACCATATGCTAAGCATTTAGTATCCTGTTACGCTGCTGCCCTGCACTGTAGCGTACTAGTTACTGCCTGAGAGCTACAGGATTAAGTAGAACTGTAGGATTAAGATGTGATAAAATTATCCTGAGCTCTGCTTGTATTCCTGCCTGTTTCAGCTGAATCCCTTCCCTTTTATCTCAACAAAGCAAAGGTTTGCAAAGCATGTTTGCAAAGATGTCCTAAGACATGATCCACACAGCTGTCCTGTTAAACTGCAAGAGCCTGTTTACTAAAGAATGACTTAGGAATGCAACAGCTGCATCTGTAAGTATGCTTAAACCGCAAAAACAAAACAAAACAACAAAACCCCAAAACAAAACAAAACCCCAACAACAACTTCCCTTCAGTGTTCTAAGACCCAGAGACCACCCAGGATGCTTACATAGACAGACTCTAGAGACAACCAATGGTCATGTAGACACAGAATTCAAGATCATTGCTCAAACTGTAGACACTGAAAAACAAACAAACAAACTGCAGGATGGGGTTGGACTCCAGAGCTTTAGCTCTGACCATTGCCTTCGGGGATACATCAATAAAGCTGAGTGGTTTTTGGTTGTTTTGAGAGCCCAATTTCCATAAGTTGGGTGACTTATGTAGATGCTGTAAGTAACTGGCAAAATACATCTACTCATGGGCAGGAGTGGACTTCACAGTCCAATGATGGGAATCATTGTGCAATATGGAGCAAACAATATGCTTAAGCTCTCAAATCAGGAACAGGGAAAGGATGCATGTCATTCAGCCATGGCCTGGAGTTTCCAGTTACAGCAAAAAAACAGGATGAGGCATCCAAACTGGAGTGTGTGATCATTTTAGGTGTTGACTAGACTGGATGAAGGATACCAAGGGAACCAATAAAGCACTGTTTCCAGGTCTGTAAAGGGGAGTTGTACACAAGCCAGTGGACCAAGTGGGAAGGTTTACCCTCAATGAGGGTGGACACCATCTAATCACATGAAGTCTCAGACACAACAAAGTATGAAGATGGTGAAGTTACCCTTTCTCACTCCTCTCCTGCCTGGGACATCAGAGAACTCCAAGCATTCTGAACTCTAGGACCTCCACCAGTGGCTTCCCAGGTCCTCTGGCCTTTAGCCTTATGCTGAGAGTTATAATCTGTTTCCTTAGTTCTGAAGATTTTGGTATTGGACAGAGTTTCACTGCAGGAATCCTAGAGTCTCCAGCTTGTGTTCACAAGCTATTGTGAGACAGCTCAACCTCCAATGTCAAGTGAGAAAATTAAATCCCCTGTCCTGTATCTATGTCTACAAATGTCCTACTGGGTGTGTTCTCTGGAGAGCCCTGGCTAATACAGAATAGGAGATATAAAACAGCCTCTGCATTACCACAGTATCAGCTACCAAAGAGTCCCTACTGGTACTTAGCTGAGCTAGATCACAGGATACAAGATCAGTAACAAGCATTGAATTTGTATATAACAATTGGAGACGATTCTAAAGCCTCATGAAAATAGCACCATCAAATGGGGGAAAAGGACAAATAACTCAAAACATGTGAAGATCCATAAACTGAAAATTGCATGCTGATGAAGATGATAAACACCTTTGAAATAAAAGAAGACCTAAATAGACATTTTCAAAGCTGTGTGAGGGTTCCGCATGCTCTCAATCAAAATCCCAGCAGGGCCACCATAGAATCTGACAAGCTTAGTCTAAAACATACATGGAAATGCTGAAGACCTAGGATAATGGAACGAGTTCTGAAAATAACAAAACTGGAAGACAGCAATGAGCCACAGATACACACTCACTTCCAACAGTCTCCATCTTACTGACCTAAGGCAAAAGCGAGTCCTCACCCCAGCATGACTGCTCCCTATAGAGGCCTCCACTGGGGGACAGGGTCAAGGTTCCCTTCCTCCTAATTCCAAGTTACTGCTATGGCTAGATTATCACCCTCCCACCTTAATCAGCACCCTGTCTCTTTTGAGCCTCCTGTCATCATCAGCTCTGATAGCCTCTGCCTTAAGAGTATTTTTTAGAAAGATCAATAAGAAATTTGGGAGAACTTTTCATTTGCTTTCAACTCTTACCAATCTCCTGGGTATCTGTATCTACACGAGGAGGGGCCACTGGCTAGGTTCAAACAGTTAGCCTTGACTCGAAGCCCTTGACTTCACTTGGCTAATCCATCAAAACATCCCCCATTCCCTTTTCTCATCAAGATAATAGAACAGTGCAGGATGAAGAGACTGCATGGTCCGGGTCTCCCTGGGCTTGAGCCTGAACCTTAAAGAAAGCATCATTCCCCCAAAACTATCATTGGCTTTCAATTCACATCTCCTTAGAGTGTTCACTGGGTCCTGGGTCTCACTGAATAAAGATTCCAAGGTGAAATCTAGGGCTTTGGGGCCACAGATCAAATACTCTATATAATCCATTAGCTAAAAATAAAATAAAATATACAATAAATAGCAGAATAATTTGGCTAACTGTTTGCCAAAGGCCCACTGTTAAAAGCTGGTTCCTTAGGACTGGAGAGAGATGGCTGAGCAGTTAAGAGTGCTTGCTGTTCTTATAGAGGACCACAGTTTGATTCTCAGCACTCACACAGCACTTCATAACTACCTGTAAGTCCTGTTCCATCCTGTTCTGGTGTCTGTGGTCAGCAGACACATGTAGGCAAACATTTGTACATAAATAAATAAATAAATATTAAAAATTTGGGGACTTAGGATACAAGACTTTAGAATTCCTTAGGTCACTGGAGGATGTCCTCCAAGGGGATTGTAGAAGCCTGGCCCTTTCCTCTTTTACATCCACTCCCTTGGCTGTGGTGAGATGAATGGTTTTGTCCCACTACATGCTCTTGTCATGGTGCGCAGGCTTACTAAGGCCCAGAGCAGAAGGCATCAGTTGATCACAGACTTGGAATTCTAAAACTATACAACAAACTAAACCTTTTTTCTTCCAAGTACTTGAATTACTTGGATTTTTTTTTATTATAGTTCCAAAAAGTTGACTGAAACACACAAATGGTTCTCAGAGCCTTAGATTCCCTGGGAGCTTGCAGCGCTCCCAGGAAGTGGTGGCCATATTGTCACTACCATTACATGTGGTCTGATTGTGTTCTTTAGATGTGGAAAGAAAGCACAACTGGGCTTAGGGAGTAACTTACAAGTTATCAGAATGAGCTCTTAGGGTAAGCAATGTTTGCCTACTCCCTGTTGCAGTTGGTTGGGAACAGCCACACAGCACTGGGCACTCCTCCTGAGCAGACCCAGCATGGAGGTTGGATGATACAGACTATGAAGGTATGTAATGTAGGACCACACAAGATAGTTGGCCCCAGAAAAGCATCCCTGTGGACCCACAATTCTGACTTCCTCAATTTTCACTGAGGCTGTCACTTTGGTGGGTCCCAGGACCCAGAACTTGTCCCATTTCTCCATGTGGACAAGGCAGGTGGGGAAACTGCCTACAGACTAACCACAGGTATGTCCCACCTTCCTTCCTGTCCCAGGTTGTTGGTGGCTGTTTTTGGAGCCTGTGCTCCTTGGAAACCCTGTTTCCTGCTATATGCCAGAGCTCCCCACACACTGTAAACACAGTCTCACCACCAACCAAGAGCTCCTTTGATGGCAGCTCAGCTTTTCAAAACATTTCAGCCACTTCTGTTTGGGGACATAAGACCTGGGTTGACCACCCATATGTATTTTTAAGCAGCCAGCTTGGTTTTTCAATAAAATAATCCTTGTAAGCAGACAGATGGGGGGGAGAATAATACAGATAGCATTTCCATGTGCCCTCCCCACTTTTTTTTTTTTTTTTTGAGACAGAATCCTACTATGTAGCCCTGGCTGGCCTAGAATTTTTTTATGTAGACCAGGCTGGCCTTGAACTCACAGAGTTCTACTTGCCTCTGCCTCCTGAGTGCTGGGATTAAAGGTACGCCATCATGCCCGAGTTCTATGTCTCCTTTATAAAAGATAAAATGCTTTATATGAGAATAGATTACTATGGGAAAGTGTAGGATTTCTTTCTTTAAATGTATTTAATTACATGTATTCATCATTATTTATGTGTGGGTATGCATGAGGGTGTCACTGTACCTGAGGAGGACAGAGGACAATTTCCAGGAGTCAGTTCTCTCTTTCCTCCAGTGGTCCCTGGAGTGTTGAACTCAGGTCATTAGCTTGGTGGCGAGGGCCTTTACCCACTGGGCCATCTCACCTGCCCTGAATATATTTTTAAAAGTAAAATGAATAGCTCTGTGGGCCTTGATAGAGTTACAGCTGAGCTTGTAAGGAAACCAAAAGAAATCATGGCGACCTCCTCTGTGACAAACTCTTTCAGCCATTCCTATCCTACTTTGCAGGACAATGTCTCCGCAAAGAAGGAAGCAGGGACCAGAAAGCAGGGCTTCCAAGTGACAATCTACAACCCTCTAACATGCTCTTTCCTGAAGGATGCTCCCTCAGCATCCAAGCACCTGGATGAATCATGATCTGGAAGGAATCCACATGCTAACAAATCTTCCTCAATGTCTCCAAGAGAGGGAAGAGATGCTCGCCCAGCCTCACCTTCAAGGTCAGCCTCACAGCATTGCAGTTTTCCTGCAGTGGGTTCAGCTTCAGAGTCTCCCCGAGGTTGCTGCATCCAGATGAGTGGTGTTGCAGCTCACAGCATACACACACCTCCACGCTGTCAAACTTGATCTAGACAGGAACACAGACAAGCCTCACCATTAGCACGGCATTTGGCCTCTGAGGTAAGACATAGTAAGGCTTCATTGGAAACGTACCACTACAGCTAAAACAATTTCCATTGACCAAGGCCATAAAAGCCATCATGAATTACTTCAGCTTCTTTTTAAAAAAGCAATGGTTAAGGAAAGAAAAAGTAGAGCTGAACTGCTGACTCATTGGGTAAAGTACTTGCCACATGCATACCAGCATCTGAGTTTGAATCCCCAGAGCCTGTGGGAAGCAAGGCAAGGTAATACATGTCTGTAATCCTAGAGCTCCTATAGAAAAATGGGGGGGAGGGCAGAGGCAGAAGTAAACCTAGAAGACAGTTGGTGTGGAGAGTAACAAACAAATAAGAGATACTGTCATGTATATGTATGTGCATTTGTATGTATGTATATGTAGATGATGTATATAATGTGTGTATATATGTAGTATATGTATATGATGTATATATGTCATATATGCATATGTATATATGTATATGATGTGCATGTATATGTTGTTATATGTATATGTGTATATGTATGTATGTTTATTGAAAATAGATTCTTCTCTCATACAATATATCCCAACCATAGTTTCCACTCCCTCCACTAGAGACACTGTCTTAAGCAAGGTAGAAGATGAGAACAGATACCCACGGTTGTCCTCTGATGGTGCATGCGTTATAGACACACACACACACACACACACACACACACACACACACACACACAGGAAACTTATTTTTGAAGGACTCTTTAAGTTCCATGAAACTGCAGGTAAATTATAGAAAATTTGCAGAAATAATGAAATGTTATCTGAAAATCACTCATGGGCATTTTATCAGTCTGTGGAGATGTGCTTTGCCCCATTCTTGTCTCATGGTCAGAAATTTCCTGTCTTACTCCATGACCCCTGAACTCCTTCCCATTTATCCAACTTACTCTAATCATCAAGGTTTGGTAGGGCTTTCCATCCCACCTCTACACACTTGTTTTGTTTTGCTGGAGTTACAGCTTATTGTCATATAATGTGCAGTTCAGATGAACCATCACTGTCAGGAAATACTGAATATGTTAAAATAGCTTGGAAAATTAAGGGTCATGGAAGGAAGCAAACGCATTCTAAGAACTTGGAAAAACAATGGCAAATGTATACTATCATATTGTCTGCAAATAGGGATAAATTGACTTCTTCGTTTCCATCCCCTTGATCTCCTTTAGTTGTCTTATTGCTCTAGCAAGAACTTCAAGTACTATATTGAAGAGATATGGTGTAAGTGGGCATCCTTGTCTCGTCCCTGAGTTTAGAGGAAATGCTTCAAGTGTCTCTCCATTTACTTTGATGTTGGCTACTGGCTTGCTGGATATTGCCTTTATTATTTCTAGGAATGGTCCCTGTATGCCTGTTCTCTCCAGAACTTTTAGCTTGAAGGGGTGCTGGATTTTGTCAAATGCTTTTTCAGCATCTAGCGAGATTATCATGTGGTTTTTTCTTTTATCTTATTTATATGGTGAATTACGTTGATAGATTTTTGTATGACATAAGTGACCCCAAAAATTCCACCAGAGAACTCTTACAGCTGATAAACACCTTCAGCAAGGTGGCTGGATACAAAATTAATTTAAAAAAAAATCAGAAGCCCTTCTTTATATAACAAATAAATAGGCTGTGAAAGAAATCAGGGAAACAACTCCCTTCACAATAGCCACAAACAATATAAAATACCTGGGGGTAACTCTAACCAAGCAAGTAAAGGATCTGTACACAAAAACTTCAAGCCATTGAAGAAAGAAATTGAAGAGGCCATCAGAAGATGGAAAGATCTCCCATGCTCATGGATAGGTAGGATCAACATAATAAAAATGGCCATCCTACCAAAAGCAATATACAGATTCAGTACAATTCCTATCAAAATACCAACACAATTCTTTATAGACCTAGAAAAAGCTATTCTCAATTTCATATGGAACAACAAAAAACCCAGAATAGCTAAATCAATCCTGTACAAAAAAAAAAAAAAATCTGGAGGTATCACCATCCCAGATTTCAAGCTGTACTACAGAGCAATAATAATAAAAACAGCATGGTACTTGTATAGAAACAGACCAATGGATCAATGGACTTGAATTGAAGACCCAGAAATGAACCCACACACCTATGGTCACCTAATTTTTGACAAAGAAGCCAAAACCACACAATGGAAAAAGGACAGCATCTTCAACAAATGGTGCTGGTCCAACTGGATGTCCATTTGTAAAAGAATGAAATTAGACCCATACTCATCACCTTGTACAAAACTTAAGTCCAAGTGGATCAAAGACCTTAACATAAGGCCGGTCACACTAAATCTACTAGAAGAGAAAGTGGGAAAAACTCTCAAACTCATTGGCACAGGTGACAACTTCCTGAACAGAACACCAACAGCTCAGGACCTGAGATCAACAATCAATAAATGGGACCTCATGAAACTGAAAAGCTTCTGTAAGACAAAAGAGACTGTCATTCGAACAAAACGGCAGCTTACAGACTGGGAGAAAATCTTCACCAACCCCACATCTGACAGAGGGCTAATATCCAAAATTTACAAAGAACTCAAGAAATTAAATGCCAAGAAACCAAATAATCCAATCAAAAAAATGGGGAAAAGAGCTAAACTGAGAATTAACAAAGAAGAAATTTTTAATGGCTGAGAGACACTTGAAGAAATGCTCAGCATCCTTAACCATCAGAGAAATGCAACTCAAGACTACTCTGAGATTCCATCTCACACCTGTCAGAATGGCTAAGATCAAAAGCTCATATAACAGCACATGCTGGCGAGGGTGTGGAGAAAGGGGAACCCTCCTCCATTGCTGGTGGGAGTGCAGGCTTGTGCAACCACTATAGAGGTCAGTCTGGGGATATCTTAGAAAAGTTCGAATAGCTCTGCCATACCACTTCTGGGTATACATCCAAATGACTCCTCACCGAATCACAAGGAAGTTTCCTCATCTATGTTCATAGCAGCCTTATTTGTAATAGCTAGAAACTGGAAACAACCTAGATGTGGTCCCTCAACCGAAGAATGGATTAAAAAACTGTGGTACATCTACACAATGGAATACTACTCAGCTATCAGAAACAATGAAATCATGCAATTTGCAGCAAAATGGATGGAACTAGAGAAGCTCATCCTGAGTGAGCTAACCCAGACTCAGAAGGATGCACATGGCATCTATTCACTTATAGTCGGATTTTAACCATACAGTACAGGATATCTATACTACAACCAATGCACTAAAGGTAACATGGACATAGACTTTTTTTTTTTTCCTGTCAATGAGACACTTTGCCCTAGTGGTGTTGCCTTGTAGGTCCCCAGTGTATGAGGAGGCTCTTGACCCTCATATGACTGCAGGGGGACTGTTATGTAGGGACACTCCACTCCAGAGGAGTGGGATGGAAGGGAGAGGGGGTAGAGGGTGGGAGGGCGGGACTGGGAGGGGTGGAAAGAGGGCACTGTGAAGGAGATGTAACCTGAAGCAATAAATAAACAAACAAACAATGGCAAAGCAGGAAAAAATATGAGATTCTCAACTACAGGAAAAAGAACAGATTTACCAGTGCCTGAGAGAAAAGGAGATAAAACAACATTGAAAGCCTGGATATAAAATGCCAAAACAGAAAACATTCACTTAAGTCTATGGGATTTTATTTAAAGCTGATGTAACATGAAACAAATTCTTTTCCTTAGACTAGCAGGTACCCTACTTCCAAGAAATCCTGATAAATGTTTCAAACCAGGTGACTCATTGCTGTGGTTTTTCCCCACACAAATATTGGCCCAATGTAACTGTAACAAATGACTTTTCATTGTATGATGTGCTGCAAAGAATGGTACCACAGACTTCCCTGTGTCTTTCACATCTTTCATTCCTTATCATTGGATGTAGGGTCAGGCCACATCCACAGAGCTAAGGAATGCCTTTCCCTACAAGACATGTCCCCTGGAGGTATGGAGCTCAGGTCCCCAGATGTTGCGTTGCCTTTCCATTTGCACCCACTTCAGCTATGTCCCAGGACAGCATCCACACCGAGGTCTCCCCCTGAGTTCCGATGGCAGATTCATCATGCTGCTTACGTGTGCTTCTAACTGTTCATCAGAACAGCCTTTTCCGTTTAGCTTCTGGTTTCTTAGTGCTAGCTGGTATTCCCAGATTCTCCACACCAACCCACAGGAGAACAGGTTCAGATTCACCCCCATGCACCCTCTGGGCAGGGGTTGGGGGCCTTGTGAATGGCTCTCACCCCAATGTGGGCAGAAGGGACAGGGTGGGCGCTTTGAGCCTCAACCTTCCTAGGCTTTGAGATTCTCCACCCTCCTTCCAGAACTAACGATCTTTAGAAAGAGACAAGACTAAGTCCCAGGGAACTGAAAGGCCCCAGTCCGAGGCTCAGCAGAATTCATGGAGTATATCTGGTTTGCCCATTGGCACGTGCATGCATGACATTATTATGAAAAGTCTGATTGTCTTCAAACTACCCAAATGAAACATATACCAATAAGGGTATAAACATCCAAGCTCACCTACATCTTCATCAATGCTCTCTAGGTGATGCTGGACTCATATTGCTGTCTGTAGGGTGTATAACAAAACAGTACCATATTTTAAGAGATGGGGCTGTTTTCATACTTGCCCATTTTCTTCACCGTTCATCTTGTGAAAGTGCACGCACGCGCGTGTGCACACACACACAGACACACACAGACACACACCATGTTCAAGGTAAACACACACAATCCTGCTCTCCCCTGACCCCAGGAAGCTCACTACCTCCCTTCTTGTTTTGATGATCATTCACATACTTCCATCTGTATATTTTTACCATTGACACTTTGATTAATTTCATGTATTTTCCTAAATATATGCACTCCAAGAGCGTTACTATATTTAGATGAGGGTGAGAGATGCTTGCTGGCATCATATTATACAGCATGAATACACTCTATTTTTCCTGTCTAGCCTACTGATGGGCATCTCAGCTGTTGCTAGTACTTGGTAATTAGAAGTAAGCTGCTATTTGTGTCCCAGAACACCCATGTGGCATTTCATTTAAGTACATTGAACATTGAACGGAGATACTGGGCCTCAAGGGACCTTTGCAGTAGATAATGCAGGAAATTTTCTGCCATGGTTTTTATCAATTTATACACCACCAGAACGATGCCAATGCCTGAAACTTTCACATCTTGGCTTTTTAATTTTGGCAAGAAAAGTAATGAAGGGAGAAGTTCACCAAAATGAAAGCTAAGTCAAGGAAAAAAAAAAAAGAAGAGTGATATACAAACACAAAAGATAAAGGAGCTTCTAACAAGAAAAGAACAAGCAGACCATCTCTGTGGCCAGGCAAGTCACAGGGAAGCAGGAGTGAGAAGCTCTGGAAACATTTCCGAAAATGGAAAACAAAGCTTGCCAAGGCCACTGGGGCAGGCTCACGTGGACAGATCTTTAGTACTTTTGGAGCGACTGAGGAAGATTACAAACAGGAACACATGACACTAAACACGGTAACATGAAACAACTGTAACTTCAAAATCCAAGAGCCAGTACCCACGAGTACATGGTTCTGTTAAATGGTGGCTTGCAAGGTCTACAGTTGCTTGTATTACACAGTTTCTCTTTTCATCATCTTAAGACAATTATTTGTAGAGCGAAAGTTTTCAGTTTTGGTGATGTCCAAATTTTTACTCTGGCATTCCAATCGTTATTGTAAGAACTCCTTGTTGAGCCTTAGAGTCTCACGATTTCCTACTGATTTTCTCTAAAGGCCTTGTATTTCCATCATTGGTTTTTTATTCACATGATGTTTTTAGTTAATTATTGTGTAAGATACAAGACTTTGGTTGAGGCTTATTTTGCCTAGAGATGTGTAACTGGTAGCATCTGCCCCTAGGCTGTCTACTCTTCAGCCTTGCTTTGTCAAAACTCAGCGTGTTGTATCTGCATGACACCTTTTCTGGTTTCCCTATTCTGACCGACTGTTCTGTCTGTCTGTCTGTACCACACACACTCTTGATTACTGCAGCTATAATCCAGAAATGGAACAGATGGGTTCTTCCCACTTATTTCTTTTCTTCTTCTTTCCATATGTACTTTAGACTATGATTGTCAATGTCTATAAAAATTCTTGCTGGGGTTTTGATAGGAGTCAATAAACCTGCACATCAATTTGGAAAGAATAGACACTGTCCTTATGTTCAAATTCAAGAATAGAGCACGTCTCTCCACTTACCTTGATTTATTTCATTACTGTTGGAGTTTTTTCACTGATACATGCTTTGTTAGATTTATATGTATTTTCAGTAACTATAAATGATACCTCATTTTAAATTTCAATGTTTCCTCATGTCTAAGGTAGAGTAATACATCAAATTGTGTCTTTCTGTGTCCTGTAACCTCTCCAAACCCATCATTTATTTCTTTGCTGGTGATGAATATTTGTATTTTTTTTTGCTGTCTTTTAAAAAATTTAATTGTGATTTTATACCGGTGCCATATAAGGCAACCTGATTTTATTTTTTTCCTTTGTAATTTGTATGTCTCTTATATTATTTTCTGGCTACACTGGTTTGTACTTCCACTACCATGTCCATGTTGGAAAATACCTATGAGAATAAGCATGTTTGCTTTGTTCTTGATTTTAAGAGAAAAGTATTCAATCATTTACTATCAATTATGTTTATTCTAGGACTTTGTGGTCACTTTTCTAGCTTGAGGGTGTTACCTTTGCCTACTTTTCTAAGTTATTTTTTGTTTGTTATTATTTTTCTTTGAAAAATATGAGCTTACATTCTTTAATTACTTTAGACATTACTCAAAGAGGAAAAATGCTAATACAGTTGGTATAAAATCCTAAACCACAGTCAGATTAGGCATAATTCCCATTTCATAAAATAAAGTTATTCAAAGTAGTCATGACTGTTTTCTAATTCTAAAGATTACATCAGGGAGCTCTAACTCCCTTTTTTATGGAAAATAGATTTTTTTATACATTATTTTCTGATAAGTTAGTTTTTAAATCACAAGGGATATTCAATTTTGCCAAATGTCCTTTCTGCATCAGCTAACATAACCATGTGGTGTTTCTTCTTTGTCCTGTTAAAAGAGTGGATTAAATTGATTAGCTTTGCAATGATGTGTATAATTTATAAACATGAATATGCATTTCCTTTTGCTATTTTCAAGGACTTTTGCACATTTAATACTGAGTGATCTCTGGGACTCTTTTTCTGCATTATCTGTGTCTGCTTTTGGTAGAATGACAGTAGTTTCATTAAATCAATTAAGAAGTGTAATCTTCTCTTTGAGTTCCTCAAATAGCATTCGGAAATGATATTAATTTTTAAAATCTCTGGCTTTGGGTGTTTTGTTCTGGGGAGCTGTGAAATCATGAATTTCATTCCCTCACTGCTATAGGACTACTCAGATTTGTTTCCTATTCCATTAAGTTATGGTAGCCCACATTTTTAAGAGGTCCGTGACTTGTATATAATGTCTGAGACTTGCACATACTTCTCACATTACTACCTTATTATCCTTTTGATGTCTACAGGGCCTGGAGGTGATCTCCCTGGCACTCTATATCTTGGCCATTAGCATTTCCATCCTTTTTTTTTTTTTTGCTAGATGTTTGTCAATTGCTTTGAATTAATGTTGCTATTCCTCACTGCCTCTATATTTTTAATTAAAATTAATTATATACATTATAAGACCATGGGGAATCCAGTGGAGTGTTGATTTTACATTGTGAATTATTAAATTATACTAATTAACAGATCTATCATTCCAAAAACCAGCTCTTTTGAAGTAAAACATTTAAAATCTACTTTTAGTAATTTTTAAATATACAATACTATTATTTATTATATCTACCACTGCACAATAGCTCACTAAGGTTTATTCTTTCTGTCTGACTCAGTGGTTCTCAACCTTCCTACTGCAGGGGCCCTTTAACACAGCTCTTCATGTTGTGGTCACGCCAAGCCATAGACTTATTTTTGTTGCTACGTCTTGACTGTCATCTTGCTTCAGATGTGAACTGTTGTGTAAATTGCTGATATTTCTTAGGCGGCCCTGTGAAAGGGTCAGTTGATTCCCAAAGGGGTCTCGACCCACAGGTTGAAAACCAGTGATCTTAACTAGAGCTGCAGCCTCTGATCATTACACCCCTGCTGTCTCCTGCTCCAGTAATTATCACTCTCATCTGCTTCTATGAGTTCGTTATTTGGATTCCAGTGTAAGTGGGTCATATGGTGCTTGTCATTCTGGGCCTGACTTATTTCACTTAGCATAGTATTTATGTTTGTTACAAATGACAAAATGTCTATATTTTAGGGCCTCACTAATCTTCAATTGGACCAAACCATCTATCTAATAATGGGCTCTCATTGTTGTTCACATATTTTAACTTGAATAGCACCAGCTCAGCCTCACCTACCTCAAGCATGCTCGGAATGCTCTGGATAGCCTACACTTGGGCATAATAGAAAACAAAGTCACCACCTCACTGCCTTACATAATCTACTTATCACTGACATGAACACACAGGGTGGGTGTGCTGTCAACTGACATAAAGTAAAAAACTCTGAAGTTGTGACTTTGCCATGTCCTTTGTGAGTCGCCAGGTCACTCTCATTGGCCTGTCTCCCCGTCCTGCCTTGTCTCCCCTGGGTTAGTAACTTCCCCCAGCACTGTCCTTCTGGCAGCTTGCAAAGGTTACCTCTCTAGCTCATTTGTGCTTCCATCAGAGACTGGCAGGGGTGCAGCATCCCTCTTTTTGTTGTGTAAGCCCTTTCTACTCCCAGACAGGCTGATGGACCATAAATAAGGGGGCAGGTTAGCTTTTAAATGCTCCAAAGAGATTCACAGAGAATTACTGTGGTTTCATTTGCAAAGCCCTGCTGTGTCTTTCCCAGTGACCCCAACGCCAAGGGGCACTCTTGAAATAAATCTGTCAGCTTCTTGCACATCCAGATGTCAAGGTCAGGGAACTAATCATGAGGTTGCCCAAATTCCTCACAGAATTAATCACAAACTCAGTGAAATAACTGATGGAAAAGATTTATTTGGATGTCTCTTCCCCGGGGCCACTGGAGGGTTCTTTGGAGTGAAGGAAAAAAAAAGAAGCTTCTCAGCTAAGCCAGCCTGCCTTCCTCTCCCTGGCACTTCCTACATTGCAGAAACAGTCTTTCCTTTTACATGAGCTGCTTCAGTGTCAATACCAAGCACAGAGACGGGGGAATAAGATTATATAATAATTTTTTACATATTATATAATAATTTCTTTATGAGATGGTTGAGAATAGACTACAGTCACCCCCCACTATCTAGTGGACACTGGCCCCAGGACACATGCCTCCCCATGAGGATCCTCTATAGTATTGCATCTGTACACAACTTGTGTACTCCTCCTGTGTGCTGCTGGTTGTCTCTAGATGATTTTTAATGCTCCCTGCAATGTAAATGTATAGCTGATTGAGTCAGCAGGAAGAGCCCACAGATAAGAGGGATTTTTTTTTTAAAGATGGACTTTGGGAGCTGGAGAGATGACTCAGAGTTTCCAAGTACTGGCTACTCTTCTAGAGGACTTTTTCTAACAGCCATAGTGTAGCTAACAACAGTCTGTAACTTCAGTTCCAATGGATTCAACAACCTCTTCTGGCTTCTGTGGGCACCAGGCATACATATGGCACACAGATACACATGCAGGCAAAATACCCATACACGTAAAATAATAATAATAATAATAATAATAATAATAATAATAATAATATATTTTTAATTAAAAGATGAACTTTGAATCAAGTGTGGTGGTGTACGTACACTTGCAATTTCAGAACATAAGATAAAGAAGGGTTGTGAGTTCAAGGAGAGACTGACCTATGTAGTTGAAATCATTCTACAAATAAAAGAATAGTAAAAGAGTCAAAGACAATTACAGCCAGGCTCACAAGTCCCGCTGCTATGATTCTGACCCACCCATACCCACCTCCTCACCTAAGGTTATGGTCTAATACAAACTTGGCAGTGGGTCTGACTGGTACTGATAGAGTCACAAGGAAAGGAGAAAAGAAAATCAACAATGCAACATATTTATTGTAGTTTCTTACTGTGGGTTGACTAGTGCTAAACCAGAGGAGACCTTTTAGGGCCACGTACCCACCCATGGCAAGCGCCTGGTGCATGGTGCTTACTCGGTCAACAGGAATCCTATGAGCCACACTGTGCTGTCTAGACTTTTCTAGGACTTGAGAGTTTTACTGGATGGGAGGGGGATTCAGGATGTACACCACATGGATTCAGAGTATGCACCACTGGGATTCCAGCTGTGCATCTAAAGGAGAGGGCAAGTTTGTCAGGCACCCTCATGTCCTCAGCTAGTCTTCCAAGACCCATTGTTACTGTGCTGTAGTTAATGTCTTTACCACTAGTACAGACTCCTCTGTAAAACTGGGAATGCTCATGTCTGTTCCATACATACTTAAGGCTATGATGTCGCGTTGATGGACTGTTCTAATTAATGTAATGTGACCTTTCTCTCTAATGACTAGTTTTGGTTTGAAGTACATTTTGTCAGATATTGTAACAGTGTCATGATTCCGAGAAACACTTGCTTGGAATACCTTTTTCCATCCCTTCAACCTAAGGCTGCATGTGTCTTTGATGCTGAAGTATGTCTCTTGTATGCAACAATAAATGGATCCCATTTTATAACTGAATCTGATAGCCTGAGTCTTTTGAGGGGGAAATTGTGACCATTAATAATTAGAATTAATACTGAAAGACATGTATTCATTCTGCTCATTTTGTGGTGTTGGGTGCTTTCCTATTCCTCATCTGCTTAACTGCTATACTAGCATGGCTTA
The DNA here is from genome assembly GCA_907164525.1 of Lophiomys imhausi. Lineage (NCBI taxonomy): Eukaryota > Metazoa > Chordata > Mammalia > Rodentia > Muridae > Lophiomys > Lophiomys imhausi. The sequence goes on from CAJQZJ010032551.1 coordinate 3,064,962, forward strand.
CTCATGTTCCCCTATCTTGGATAATCTAAAAGAAGTGAACGGATGTCTGGATGCATGTAACCTGCCAAGATTAAACCAAGATGAAACAATTTAAAAAGACCTAGAACAAACAATCACAGTGAAGCAGCAATTAAAACAACAATCTCCCAACTAAAAGCAAAGTCTAGGCCCAGATGGGTTCACTGGTGAGTTCCATCAGAACTTTGAAGCAAAACTAATATCAATAATTCTCAAGCTAGTCCACAAATAGATAAGGAAAGAACACTACCTTCCTCTTTATAGAAGTGGAATTATTCAGATACCAAAATCAGATTTAAAAAGTAACAAGAAGACAATTACAAGTCAATCTCTGTGCTGAACATAGATGAGAAAATTCTCAATAAAATACTTGTACACCAAATTCAAGAGCACAGCAAAAAGATCATTTACCATGATCAGATTGGCCTTATCTCAGAGGTTCAGGGATATATACAAATCAATACATGTAACAGATGACACAGATGAACTCAAGCATAGAAATTACATTATAATCTCAAAAGACACAGGAAAAGCTCTTCACAAAACTCAGTATATATTTATAATGACACCTTTCAAGAGACTACAGATAGATGGAACACATCTCAATACAGTAAAAGCTGTGGGTGACAAACATACAGACAAATTACACCATGTGAGGAAAACTTGAAGCATTCCCACTAAAATAAAAATCAAGACAAGTGCTGTTTCCACACTTACTCAATATAGTACTTAAAATGTTAACAAGATAAGTTGACAACAGAAGGAAATAAAGGAACACAAATAGGAAGGAATAAGTCAGGGTGCCTTTATTTTCAGATGACATGAGTATCTGTATAAAAACCCTGAAAACTATTTTCTCCTCTTCTATAGGATGCCTCGCCCTGTTGACTGAACTCTAATGAGTTCTAGGTCTTACTGTTAGTCCCAAAGGGATGCAATCATGTATAGGGATCTATAAACTTGTGAGTCAAAATATATCTTCTCACCTTACAAATGGATCTTCACAAGCATTCTGTTTCAACAACGGAAAGTTGACTTGTGCTTCAAATATGCCAATGTATGTCCAATATTCACAAATGGAGTATGGACTATGTAAACATCATGAAGTTTTCTAATACTCAAGGTCAGAAGATGTGGCAGAGTCTTGTGTAAAACCTGCAGTTACTCAGGCTGTAGAGATGGCCTGTTACACAACTGAGGGTCCTGATTGTGGACTCACATTGCTCGTTTGAAAAGGTGGGCATAACAGCACACGCTTGTAACCCCAGTGCTTCAGTACAGAGACGGGCAGATCCCTAGATCTCGGGATCTAGCCAACTGGTGATTGTTGAGTCTTGTGAGAGGCCCCACCTAAACAAAAATAAGGTG